>QTSX02005041.1:225227-369170 GCA_014839935.2 Entomophthora muscae
ATTTTTAAGTTTAGGTTCTGAATTTACAGTAGTGAATTGGTATTAAATTATGGGATTTCTGTTAGTCACAAATCCATTTATGATATTGAAGTCACATTAAATGCCACAGATAAATTTATAATATTAAAATTTTAGCAGAATACTATATGCAGTAAATCTATTTCTATATATTAACTTAATGAAAATAACTATGTGTCACAAATTTTTATTTTATAAGTGTGTCATTTTTATTATAAAAACATGTTATGCTTAAAAAGTGTTGACATTGACATGTTTACATTGTGTATTTGGCTTGGTAAAAAATTGATCTTTTCAATAAAATTAAAGGATAGATTGAGTTAAATTGAAATTTTTACTATAATTAATATTAAGCTGTGTTAAGATGGCCATGTTCTTGCCATTTTTTTGGGGTTGCACCTCCAAAAGCTAAGAAATATGGGTATTAAGCTGGATCAACCAACAAATCCTTAGTATAGTTCACTTTTCTGGTTAACAGTGCCCATGTTAAAAAAGTGTTGAAATGTCCACTGTCAACATTGACACAGTTGGCATCAACACTGTTGCTCATAATTGGTCTCTGTGCACACTATTTCCCCTATGTCAAAGTCATAAGTATTAGTTTTGAGCTCATACTGACAGGTTCAGCTAGAAACTGGGGGACTGTGACAGAAATTAAGGGATAATAAGAAGCTGTCTCCATGTGGTGGGGAATCACCCACCAAATCCACATTGAGTTAATGATTAACCACCAACGCAGCTTCAGATACCGTTTTGTGAAGTTTTCAAATGAGATACTGGGGTTAAGTAAAATAATAACCCCAACCAAAAAAGCCCTAGATATATGGCCTGCAAGAGAAGCAGAGTTTATTCAGCATAAAAATTAGGACATTGAGATAGCACAAGAGTTTCAGCTTTGACAGTAGGAGGAACAGCTCCAAGATTGACAGGCATTGAATTAACATTTAGCGGCAACAACAACAAAGTACTGACAGCAGGCCCTCATCTTCCTGTGATATCTGGCTAAGGATTAAATTGTAGGGGATGTAGCGCAAAAGGCAGCAACAGGATGTATTTCAAATAAAGATTAGACCAAGGGATAATTGATTTATTGAGTAAATTTTTGAGAGGACTCAACTCTTAAGAGTTAAAACAGTGAAAATTATTCAATATATATCAAAATTTGACTAAGTAATACCACCTGAATCCTGAGATCCTATTCCTTCCACATTTTCAAGTGAGTATCTATTACACTTTGCAAAGAAATCTTGAGTGACCAACTTCTGATGACCATGCTGATTAATAAACTCATATCTGGCGACCCTCAAATTACGTCAATTTATCAACACCAGTTTGCAGGAGAAAATTGGATTCAGCTGGCAGACTGGAGCAGCTGTAATCCATTTTCAATCAACTGTTTGATTCAAATCCTTTAAATTAGTTAATTTTGTTAAAGGGTTTCCAGCTTTTCCAGTTTTTCTACTTGGCCAAATAATTCCTGGAATTATGGAATCTACTATGACAGAGACTTAGTGAGGCTCTGCTTAAGCTTCTAAAAGCTTGATCTCAAACTGGAGTCAATTTAAACCTCAATTAGTGTTGAGTAAATCAGTAAGGAGGGTGTAATAATCTCTCCACAGTTATGAATGAACTTTCTTACATGCACAATCATTTCCATGAAGGTACACAATTGACCAACGTCAGTAGGGGGCTAGCTCAAGTGATAAACCAGGAGGTATCAGGCCCAAAAAAATGTCCTGATGCCATGAAAACCCAAATGGATTCTGGTACCTGAAAAATACAGAAACAGCTTTCTGTGGAGTATGACTGGCTTACTTTGTTGGCCTCCTCCACACCACCTGTGAATGGTTCCAACTGCAAGTTCAGCATTTGTTGAGAGATATCCAATTGGGGCAGGGTGACAATGTTACCACATTGTACCAGGTGGAGTCAATTGTAAAAGATGGCCAAAACAAGTTGATCTTGAAAGATAACATACCTTATGATATTCCCCTCAGGGATAGGCAGGAAGGTTTATTGATGAGAAGTAGTCATATATCCATCACTATGTACTTTATTGGGAGGAATTTTATTAAATATAGAGCATAAATCAATCCTACCGCTGCTACCACTGTTGCAACTGAGCTAATTATGGTTCAGTATTTAAGTTAAGGAAGACAGCAGTCCATAGGGAAAGTGCAGATATTAATAATAAGATGATAGCTTTATTGAGAGCTTAAAAATATTATAATATAAAAGAGATATCAGTGTGGCATGATCCAAGTATGCTTTGGGTTACAAATAACTTATTAAAGGATCATCATGTGGAATTGGCTTGCTCCTAATTTGGGGATATTATTCATATCACAACATTCAGAGTGGGAGAGATTATGCTGCTAGATAAATCCTGGGACAGTTCTATGAGTCCCCCCTGCAGGTTGTGAGACATGTTGGTAGATGAGGTGTTAATCCTGGCTTCAAAATAATGTGCAAGGGGCAAGTTTCAAGTATGAATGGGAAAGATAGTGTGGCTGATTGACACGTGACTGGACTAGTGTTTTAGAAAAGTGGAGGAGCATGATCATTAAAATAGAGTGTTTAAGGTTCAAATCTATTTCCTTAACAGAATTCAATAGCTTTTTATGTTTTTATAATATTTTATAAGTTTTATAAAAAATTGGGCTCTATAGCGTTAATTTATGGTACTAAAAGAACTAAACTTTTTTGTATTAAAAGCTTCCCTATGACAAATAATGTTTATTGAAAAAAGTGTTGGTTTAAAAGTGGAAATTTTAAACCCATTATTCCTCCTTTTATTAATAGTCTATTTTTTGGAGTCTACCTTACTACAGTTGTTGTCTTTATTAATAAATGATATTAACCTCTTGCAATTTATTTTACGCTGGCTTTAGTATGACAGTTTTTATATTATTACAATTAACAGAGGATATATATTTTTTGTGACACACTTTTAGCTTATTAAGACTATTTTAAAATCTAGTTCTACACATTTACTTGGACAGAGATAAAATAAATAAAATAATAATAATCAGCTAATTCATTGAAAGTAGTCTTGTATATAAAGATCTCTAATATAAGAGAGTATTTGGGCTTTTTCGGTACTACAATCTATATAAACCAAGTATATATTCTGAGCTATGGTGTCATTTTTTAACCAAAAAAATTTCTGTGTTGCTTGGGGGAAAATTCATGTAAGAGTTTTTTGATAAAACATATATTGAAATGGGGTAATCTTAAACAAAAGGGTTCTAAGCGAAAGCTAGTCAACGCTTATGTGAACTCATTTCTATTGAGGTGTGAATTTAGCCCCTGTCTCGCCTAAAAAGCTTCTTAGCCGAGATGGCAGACAAAACCGCTTATGATACGCCTGCATAAAATTCCACTAAACATATACGTTAGCCATACCTTGAGGAAAAAATAAGGCTACTGTCGTAATTACTCTAGAGTTTATAGTAAGGTTCAAATATCAATTTTCTTTTACAAACCAGGACTCATTCGGAGTAACCACAATAAGGGTATTGGGTAATTCTGAAAAATTAAAAAGATGTAAAAATTCAACGTACCTTCTATACTGGACAAGTCTAGGTTTGAAGCTTGTTCACTCTTCTCTTGTTTGGGTTTGAAGTATTTGAACTTACATGGTTGTTTAAGGGATTCTCGACGGATAAACAACAGGCCTTCAGGGAAGTTGGGCCGGAAGTTGGGATGGCGGAAACCTGTTGTTTTCAGACCTGAGGTATGCCTTGTCTTACGCTGATCTGATGTTCTCTTGAAACCATATAACTGAAACGGGTCAGTTATCTCTTATTAGGCTACCTGTAGCTGGCGATAAAAGGACTGGATGGAGCTACTATGGAAATGGAGTATCAATATTTCTTCGAACTTAATGGGATCGTAGATAGTGAACCCATTGCAGCTTGAATCCCATGCGATGGAATTTGTGTTGGTCTTGCTTTCCAGCAGCCTGTACTTTTAATAAAAGTAGATGGTTGCTCTTTACCAATACAGCTTTGATATGAATAAGGCGATACGATAATTCTTGGATTGGTGAGGCATTTACTGTGGTCTTTGGAGTACGCTAGCCTAAGTACGCAGAATTTGATCCTCTTATAATTAAGCCAATTATTTTTAAAGGATTTCCATGAGTGGATCTCTTTTGAGTCGATGGCTTGATTAGATTAGCCGATCTTAAACGTTATTTGTTCATAAGTATTTTTATTTAGCTTTTATATTGCTACGACGAAAGCTGTAAAGGCTATATTTGATCCAACTAAAACGCATTCCTTTTTAAGTAGCTCTGCATCCAAGGTTGTTGACATCACTAGGGTTGAGAAGTCGAGCTTTTTAAATCAGAATATACTGTTTTAAATGTAAATTTATATTTAAAAATTCTGACCATCCCAGCCCTACTACAACCTTACGCTGATTTTTTTGGAACACAGATTTATTAGGGTTCAGGGGCGGCGTACAACCCCAAGCTGAGCTTGTAGTGGCTGGCTAACGTGGTGTTAGAGTGCTAAGCGTTAATTGCAAATAACGCTTAGTAGTTAATTGCCGATCCTCTCGTTTCCACCTTGTTTTTGTAACAGCTCAGCTGTTCATCCGCTGTTGATCAGCAGATCAATATCCTCCTTTTTATTTCAACTACCCTATACAGCAGTTTTAAAACCTATGGCGACAAGCGAAAATAGTACAGATTTAAACTAAATGAACTCAGATTTAAACTAAAATAGCTAATCTGTAAATAAAATTTAAATCAACCCAAATATATTGTAAATTAATATAAATTCATTGAATTCTAATTTCATTTGCAGATTAGCTATTTTTGTTTAAATTTGAACTATTTTCACTTATTGCCATAGGTTTTAAACTACAGTATAAAGGATTATTATTTTACTAACTAAATCTTACTAGGGCTGTGGTGGATTAAAAACAATGATTACAGCAAATACCATAATCATCACATCCAGGCTGTATGTTTTTCATTTTTTTAGATTCCCTCATGTCAGGGGAACCCAATTTTTTTTAAAAAAAACAGTTGCAGATGGCTTTCTTTTTTCTGGAATATTCAGATTCTATCTATATATCAATAAAGTTTTATTTTTGAATCAGAATTGAATTTGAACTCTTTTTTATTTTAAAATTTGAAAGAATATATATATATTTAAAAAGATCCAAAAAATATCCTGTAAGGTCTGAAGGCTTGGGGCAAATTATTGTAAACTAAAGCCTTTAAACCAAGAATGTTTATATTTGTCAGATATAGAAAGGTAGGCAAGGTTTGCAATATTAATTGAACTAAGGCTCCTAAGAGCTTATATGAAGTAAAATAAGGACTAAGACAATTTATTAACCCTAAGAAAATAAAATAAAGACCAGTTTTAATGACTGAAAATTTGGCTAAAAAGTTAATTTCTAAGTCAGGAAAATGGTCTGCACTAGCAGGGGGATTGAAGCTGTCAACAATTAAATTGTGAGTGCTACTATAAAAGCTGCCTAGCTGGTGAAGGATAAAATCAAAAGGAATCATGGGCTAAGATTTAGCTAAGATTAAAAATTGGAAGAGAAAACACAAGCCATAAAACCTAACAAGTACCTTTTTGGGGTGCAAGTCAAAAAATCTCAACTTAATTTGAGACTGGATAAAACACAAGCTTTTATTCTAGCTTGGATTTGAGGTAACTTAAAGGGGGAGGAAGTATTAGCCAAAATTGGTTGGGTGGCTTAAACTGATAAGAAATCAATGAGCACATGGTTGGTGGATAGTTAAGCTTAAAAGGTTAAGCTGGCAGTAAAAGGAAAAGAAGGAAGCCGCAAATTGTTTGGCAAACTCTTAATTAGAGCAAGAGAGCAAGCCAGAAGACGGAAAAACAAGGTCCAAGACTGCTGGTGTAAGCCAAGGTGAAAGCAAAAGGTAAGCAGTTTCAAAGTGGCTTAAACTAACCCTAGTGTAAAGGACGCGGGTTTGAGAATTGTCCAAGGGAATAAAGGTAACTTTGAATTTAAACTTAACTGTTAATATAGGTTAAATTGAACAGTGGAAGACAGGAAATAAAAGGGAAACTGTTTGTGAGTAAATTTTAGGTTAAAACCTAAGGATGAAGAATAAAATAATCTGAATATTCCTTGAGATAATACTAGCAGTATATAGAGAGGAAAGGAGAATCCTGACATATCCTGTGGATGTGTACAGCTATTATTCTGTAAAAATTGTAGCCTTGACAGTTTTCTGGAATTTTTTCCAGATCTTAAACAGCTGGCTGCTTTTTTATAAAGCAGACACTGCTTCATATTCACCACACTCTAAGTCTTATCAATAAAAATATCTTTGAAAAACATATAAGAAGCTGGTATTGTATATATCTTTGATGTACTTGCTCTGGACCTCCCAATTAGATCTTCTGTCAACACATGGGATTCCAGATATAAAGCCAATCTGTGAGAGAGGGGGCTAAACTAACTAAGTTTGGCTTCCATCCCGGCGAGATGAACCACCAGGATGCCGCCCAGTAGAGTACTGAGATGGCCACTCAAAGGGGGGACCAGAGAGAGAATGCAGAGGACAGCTGAGAAAAGTAGGCATTCAATCCCATCAACATCATCCCAGTGAGCAACCAGGGAGTGCAAGTGGTAGCAGGAGGCAACTTTACAGGTGCTTGGAGGGCTGCCAAGTTGTCTCTTTCCAAGCTAAGGATGGTAGATGCTGGCACCTCCTCCAATGTGAGACCTGGAACAGCGTAGTCTACAGCAGGAAAGTCCAAGTTATCACAAGTTAGGCTCTTAAAAATTGTCTCACCTGAAATGAGGAGTTCACCAGGCAGGTGCAAGAGACTATAGGGATTGTCTCCCACAAGGCGCACGGAAGTGGAGAATTGGGACCACAGATCAGGAGCAGTTGCCCAGAGGAGAATTACAAAAGGGGCCAAAGTAAACACCACAAATCTTAAAATGGGAAAGATCATAGCAGAAATCAGCAGAAAATTCTAAATTTTTTGGTATATTTTTTGGACCAGAAATTAAAAAAAAATTAGTGCAGTATGAGCAGCTGTAAGAAGCAACTGACAGGGAGAAGCAGGAAGCGTCCAGAAAGCTTGGCAATGGTCTTGGATGGCTTGGGCGGGTGTAAAAGCAAAAGCAGGTTTAAAAACAGCAAAATTAAAGAAAAACTCAAAGTAACAATAGGATTTATAAAAGCTATTGAGTTGAATTTTAAGTTCTAGCTGTGATTTTGAAAGTATAAGTAGAAAACACAACAACTATGTATTAACTCTCTACTTAAGAATTTTAAAGAGGTTGCTGGGTTCAGAAAAGGCGATATAAAGGTAAGGTTTGAGAAGACAAGGACTAACACTTTGTTTAAATTAAAAGAGGACTCCAAGTTAGAGTCAGCAAATTTAAAATGACAGTGTATAAGCAACTGGTTTCTGTGTTTAAAGATTTTGGAAAATTGACAAGCAGGGGACACAAAGTCCCCTGGCATTGTAAAAAGGGGTGAGTTGCTAAGGGAAAATTGCATGACCATTTTGACTTGCATCTGATTGGCTGGAAGGGAAATTTTGCTGGCCAAGGCCAGAGACACTGGAAGGGTTCAAGCTAATTTCTGCGGCTTCATAGATTGGCTAGAGGCCATCTCAGGCATTTGGGATTTACTTGACTTTCTGGTTATTGATGTGGCGTCATTTGATTGGGTGTTTCTGATAGTTTTTAAGAGAGGACAACACCATGACAACAAAAAGTCCAAATTGATCAGTGTTTCTTCCCAGGCCGGGACAAAAAAAGCTGGGGGATCTGCAGGGTAGGCCAGAAAAAATCTCTCATCAACAGTATGGGCTAAATCTTCTAGGGAATTAAGTAGCTTGGCTGTAACTTTTGGGCCTTTTTTGGTGCGGTGGGAAAAAATAGTTTGATCCAAGGCCAAAGGTGGCAGTGGATTTACACAATAGCTTCTTTCACATATTAAGGGATTCAACTTACCTGATCCCTTTAACAGTAGGGTTGAGAAAATCACAGCAATCATATGTGATCACAGTCACTAAACCATTTTTAAAAAGATTTTAGATTAGGTCATAAAACAATCTGTGTATATTTTTTCCACGACTTTTAAATTAATTTTCTTTCTGTGACTCACTCCATTGTGTAGATCACAAAATAGAGAAGGAATGTGGGTTTCAGGGCTGAAAAATATGATATCATTTTATGCAAGCACATGATGTAAAAGTAGAACAGTTTTAGTTGTTGGATTTATTTTTTAATTAGAATTTTTTGCAAGCTTTATCTGTCATTATCTCACAACTGGGTGGTTCCTTGTCCAAGGATAGATATATAATTGAATTCTTTAAATCAATTAAATATATTTTATTTTATTACTAGGCTGGGAACACTTATCATATTTTCAATTAAATTTCTATTTAAAATGATTTCTTTAAAGTTAATTTCAATTATATTTATTTAAAATTAAAGTCGCATATTCCAAGCATAAATAAAAATTAAATCTAAATAAGTGAAGTATCATTATTAAGTTTAGTAAAGCTAAAAAATAATTTTAAATTTAAATTTGATTTATTAAATCCCTTCACAATGTAGAACTGATCTGCAGCTTTAAAATAAGCTATTGGACATCAAAATTGGCTTAGTATTCACTGAGATACATTGATTTTAGGGTTTTAGTGTACATTAAAAGTAAATTTAGATAATTTCAAATCAAGACTGAGCCTTTGATTATGACATGAACCCGATTCCAGCACTTAACTATATATCTCAGCATCTAGAGCAGCTAGAGCTATCATGTTTGGTACAATTTTGATTAGAATCATATAAAAAATTAATCTACGTCCTCTAAATTTCATGAAAATCATTATATTGAATCATAATTATATCATAGCCTTTTTACTCTGCTGATGTTCTTTTGGGATGAAGCTATGACAAGCAAGGTTTACTATGAAATAATCTGCAGCCACTTATATCAGGCGATGCATCCAAGTGGAATATTATATCATTTTATCTGAAGATAAATAAATTCAAATGTGAAGTCCAACTATATCTTACTTAAACTAATATTTATATTTATCATTTGAACAGTATCTCTTTAATTGACCAAGCTCTCTTTTCATCAGTCAATTCAATCCTCAGCAGAGTTCATACATCCAATCATATAGAAGTATTTTAAACAATATGCTGATTTTCTTTCAATTTAAATTCACACATTCTAAGTTGAATAAGCTACACAGATAAGCCACTTTGCAAGTGTTGTAATAGTTGAAGCCATATTTAAAATTCAAGCAAATAAATTAAAATTATTAAATTACTGTAAACTCAGAACTTTGAGGTAAAAATGCAGGATTGTCAAATTCTTTTGCGTGAACTCAACAGCTTAATGGAGTAATTTTCATCCCAGAACAACTTACTTTTTTATATAAAAAATGAAAAATATTCCAGTAAGTTGGTGAGTTCATGCAAAATAATTTGACAATCCCGCATTTTTACCTTTATGTTCTGAATCTACAGTACATGTAGCCAATATTATTATTTCTAAATGATTTGGCCACACTCCACTGAATTCAACCTAAATTCTTTCAAATGTGCTTGTAAGGTATTATATATATATGAGTCAATTAAATCTGGTAGTTTGGCCATCAACTTTAAATTTAAGTATTATTGAAAAATAATTCAGTTAAACCCCTTAAAGCTTGAACCCACTTAAGATGATATTACAGATAGACAGAAAGACAGAAAGAAATGCAGACAGACTCACTTTTATATTCTTGCTCATGGTATCTGCTAATCTGTCAAGACCTTAAAATTCCTTTTCTAAAGAGTCTCTCTATCTGCAATGTCATTGACATAGAAGCTAGGTTGTCCAACACAAGGGCATAATTAATGTGTGACTGCCCTTCTAGCCCAGGTTAGCACTTATGATTTCTTGTGCCATGTTAATCCTCATTTTTTCTATCAGCTTTGCCTTCTGATCCATAGGAAGAGTTCTCTTGATCAGAGAGTTATTAGCACAGGTATGCAATTTCTCCCTTAATGTGGCTACCTGGTCCGCCAAAAGGATAATGCAAGGATCAGGTACAGGTTCAGAGGTAGGTACATTAGATGAGGCAGGTTGACATCAAAAAGTAGTAGCCTTGAGCTCAGCAATAGCCTCCCAAATCTTGGCCCCAGACGTAGGAGGGTTTTCAGGAGGAGATGTGGGTGGCACCAAGACCATGGCTACCAATTTATCATTAGCATACTTCTGAATTTAGTGTAGCATATCATCAAGGGCAGCTTTATTTTGATTACATCCTTGCTGCAACTTATTGCCTCATTTGTACATATAAGTCCCTATCAACTAAAACTGATCATCTGTATGCTCTCAAAACTGCTTAAGTTCTTCCACCAACTTCTCAAAATCTTGCCAACAGTGTAGGAGGGTAGCTTTAATTTGACCTCGCCGGCCAGTGTGATGCTCATCCAATTCACATAAGTGTTCCCTAATATAAACAGGAAGAGATGACCAAAGAGTATTTCAGGAAAAGGTCAAATACTCTTGGGACGCTGGGGAATCATATTGGTTTTCAGATATACAAGCAAAGAGGCTGTGTGTTAATTCTTGATATAACATATTCTGATCATAGTTTCTTGTCACTGTGGTTGCCACTGAAACCAGGAGCTGGTTTTGGGAACCCAGAACTAGTTGACACTGTATCAAGGCGGACTGGATGAGTTAATTTACCAGCACCTTCAATGATTTCCATTAAATCTGTTAAACTAGGAGGGAGGCCAAAGTCTAGCAAGAACAAATAAAGTTCTTCAGAAGTATAACAAGGCCAGTGTGGGGTTCCTGTCCACCAGTCCCCAAAGTGTGTCCTGGGTCATAGCCAGGGACCAGCTGGAAGGGGTTGTCATTCTCTAGTAAGGGAAAATGTATCTCAGAAATATGTATAGGGGTCAAAATGGGCTTTTATTCACTCTCATAAGGAAGATCCCCTTAGAAACCTTCTGGTATATGGCCCAGTGGGCCAGGGAAACAATATGGGTTTGCCAATACTCGGAGTCTTCCAACAATATCTTGGACTCCCTGTACTTGGTCTTGGACTTCTGCACGTTAAACTTGGACTCCTGCACCACGCTTAGGATCCAGCTCCTTATTTCAAGCTCCAGCTTCTTAATCTTGAGCTCCTGCTCCGTTATCTTGGGCTTCAGATCTCTTTATAGCTCTAGTGGCCTTGTTATTCCACTTGTATAAGTCCAACCAAGCTCCTGCTGGCAATCAAAAGCTTCCAAAAACCTTTTGGCAGAAACTTAAAAGACCTGGAAAAGACTCCGTCAAAAAGCCAGAAAGACCCCGTAACTTTCCAGCTAGCTTCATTATTATAGCGTTCTTTTCCCAACAGTTCCGCCTTCAAAATGGCTTTCTTAAAAAGCTTAAACCATTGTCACTCACTTTTTCCTATAATAACTTAAGCTTACATACTTACTTCCTCAAAAGCTTAAAGTATTAATTCACTATTTCCTTGCTTATACTTTAAGCTTTTGGCTTCCAACCAATCATATACATCAGGAAACATGCTAAAACTCAACCAATGAATGCAGAGCGCAGAAATAGACCATTTCTTAAGTTCCACTGGGATCCAACTAAGAAATCAATTTCCATCGCTCAAACCGCTCAAATCAACAACTCATTGTGCACCAAAACGTTAATTGGTTCACTATTCCAGCACCAGTCTAGCCTGCATTCAACCTAAAACAATTTAAATAGTAGAATACTATTTATATTGTTTTTTCTAGACCTCTTCAACGTTTTCCCCATATATTTACAAATATAGTAAAATCCAAGGAAAATGTCCCACCAAAACAACCTTGTATCCCGCTCTCATAGCAACATACCTTTGTCTATCCTAGGAACTTAATAAATAAATATCTTACCCAAACTTCTATCCACATTCCTTAATTAGTTTACTACTAAATCAAGGCAAAAGATTCCACATTTTACCACCTCAGCAAATCAATTTGGCAAAATCTTGGCTCATTTCTCCGGGCCACCAGTTCTTCATCATCATCTTCTGGTCCTTCAGCCAGATCCTGTATCATGATCAGCAAATTCTGCATCATGATCTTCAACCACATCTTCCAGCTCTTCAGCTTAACCAGAAATCAGTCCAAATTAGACAAAAAACAGCTCATCTAAGTCTCTAAACAGTTCATTCCAGTCTTCCAACAGCTTATCAGTCCTCTGGCTACTCCTTTATCATGACCAGCTACTCCTGCATCATGATCTCTGAGCCCTTCAACTTATTCTCACTAGGAACCACCTTGGTTCCACCTGAACAAAGAACCCTTTTTGGTTCCAAACTTCAATATGAACCAACAGTCCCCCAACTAGTCTTCACTATGATCAAACAGTCCATCTTACTAGTCTTCTCTGATGATTCCGTGAACCACCTCAGTTCTTTATCTCAGTCCCTGTTACCAGAACCTGTAGATCCATGCATGAGTCTGCATTGAAATGGTGTTTGACTGGGCCCTTGCAAGTGGCACTCCACTTAGGCCATTCAATCATAGATCAATGTATATGCGTTGTTTTTACTCACCCGGGTGATTAAATCTGGGCTTTCAGTCACAAAGTAGTCAGCTTTACTTCCCAGAGGCCTGATCACATCAAGTTCTGCAGCTGCTTCCCCAAGAAAACCGCCTTGATGACACCTCTGAGCAAATCTATGCCCTCCAATGCTTACTTTGGGATCTCCCCAAAGCTCCCATAGGGATATAGACAAGGACACCCTACCAGTCCATTAGGTAGAGTGCTTGCTCACAGACCTCCTGTAAGTGTATCAGGGTACACAGAGCCCTCAGAGCTCTTCCCCTCCCTGGAAGCCCGCGCTACCCACCAGGGGTTCAAAATTCACAGCCCTGGTAGGCAAGTCACTACCATGCTGGCATACACTTCTACCCTGGCAGCCCGCGTTACCTGCCAGGGTCTAAACATCTTTCAGCCTGAGTAGCACACACTACCCATCAGGCTGGATCACTCCTCACCACAAGCAGCTAATGTTCCCTGCTGAGCTATCTCATTCCTCACCCCTAGCAGCCACAGTTTCTTGCTGGGTGAGGACCTCTAGCCCATAGCAGCTAATATCTTCTGCTGGGTGGAGACACCATCTGCCTCTAGTAGTCTTTTTCACCTACTAGCCAGGCTTTACCTTCCCTAGTAGCCATTATTCCCTACTAGGCCTCTACCTGCAACAAACAATCAAACTTTTACTTGGTCAACATTAGCCCCGCCTGCAAACCACCAAGCATGTGGACTCTCACAGCCAGAGGCCAGGAATAGAGTGCAAGGCCACTGTGTCACTGTGAAGTAGGGAGCAAGCAGCAGCATGTGCTTGATAAAGATCAAGCAAGAAAATTGGGTGGAGGCCCAGGCAACAACACCATTACCTTAGATGTTTTAGGAGAATCAGTAATATCCTCTCCAAGGTGAGGACTCAAAACCTCAGTGAACCTGGGTACTTCAGTAACTATAGGAGAAGAACCAGAGGATACATGGAGAAATATAGTAACCAAGGGGCTAGCAGTTTCTGTAGTGATCACCATTTTGTCATGGTTGGCTCTTGAGGAAAAACATCCAATAGGACACAGCAGGAAACCGTTATAATAAAAGGTTTGATGTTTGAGGTTAGCCTTAGGTTAGCCTTGAGGGCAAAATACTGAAAAATACTTTAATTTCCTTGAAAGATTAAAGAGAGTTTCATTCTAGTTAAAAGGAAAGAACACCTGAAGATTATAAAAGCCAACCCAAATGTGGATAAACTTGACTTTATTTAGAGCAATAATTCTTCTTATATAGTAGAATGAAAGCAGGGATTGTCCATTAGATAGAAAAGGGGATGGTTGGGTCTGAAATTGTACCAGGATTAGAATAACTAAGATAATATGATCTGAAATTGGTGGAAATTGCAATTGATCCTTTTATGGGAAGGAGGCAACTGTTGGAATCAAAGAGAAACCCAACTTGGCCTTTGCAAATATCAAAATTCAGGAACTGTATCAAAATAGATTGATAGTGCAACTTACAAAAGTTGTTATCTCTTTTGAGTGGCTCCCCCTATTCTTAATGATCACATTTAAGCTGCCAGATTTCTGGGCAGCCCATTTTCCTTCCAAGAATACATCCTGGAGGTTTTTGAATTGCTAATATCAAACTGATGTCTGACATGTGATGGGAGTCTATTGTGAAAGTCCAGCTGTGGGCCAGCTTCATTAAAGTCAATGATGTTCAGGCTCAGCCATGAATTTCTTCATATACCACCACATATTATTCAATAGTTCTAATCATAATAAAGGTTCTGAGTTTTTCATGGTTACCACATCAGAGTCCTTTATGGAAAGTTTTCCAAGAATGCCTTCTTAAATGTATCCCAGTCTTTACTATGATTGGGGTTTTGTTCAAAGCAGTTGCTCACAAACTGGGAGGCTATGTGAGAATTGGGGAGCAGGTTAGTAGGAAATAAAATCAAGCTCTCAACCATAATAAAAAATGTGGTATCAGCAACAATCAGAAGGTTAGTGCCAACAATTCCTGGGAGGCCAAAGGGGGGAAAGAAATCAACTGAATGCCAAAAGCAACAGAAAAAACCAAATGGCCAAATTAGCCAACCAAATTTTTGCTTTATTAGATTAGAGAATGATGAAGCAAGGCCTTTTACAACTCTTGCATTCATTTAAAGAGAGGGGATGAATTTGGGTGGAAAGTTAAATGTCAAAACTAATAAACCAATGATACGAGTGAATATGGATGCAATTCTTGAGGTAGGAAAATTTGGACAAACTCAAATAAATAAAATCAAAGAAAAAACTGACCTTACTAAAATTGAGGAATCTGTCTTGTATGCAATTACCACTGCTTCCGGCTGCTCTTGTACATGATATTTAACCAGAGGTGTCTATTGGGTGGGTTAGGTGGGGGCATCTTCAAACTAATTCAGCAAATAATAGTATGAGGATCTTTATTGGATTTTTTCAGTAAATCTTTGGATAAATATCCAGGCATAATCTGATAGAGATCCCCAAGCATTTGGTGAGGATTGAAGTAGAGTCCCAAGGAGGAGGCATAACTTTACAGGCTTCTCCAGTAACTTGGAAGGCAATTTTCTTTTCCCAGATTCTTTGGGGGTAGCTAACTTGTGTGAAATTATTTTGGGTGCTTTGTGTGACAGAAATCACTGGATAATATGCAGTCGTTTCTAAATGATGGGGAATTGCCACCCAAATCCACATAGAATTGATGATTAACCACCAACGCGGCTTTAAATATCTTTTTGTGAAATTTCCAATTGAAACTCCAGGATTAAGTAGAACAATCAATCCTAACCAGAGTAAACCAAGATAAATGACTTGGGAAAGCATCAATGCATCTTTAGCGTAGAATTCTGGGCATTGAGAAGTGACATAATTTTTATTTTCCAGAATGGGGGGAGGAGCTACAAAATCAGCTGGCATGAAATTAACATTTTGCGGCGCCAACAACAAAGTTCCAGATGCTGGGCCCCATCTTCCTGAAATGATTCTGTTCAGAATCAGATTGTACGGGATATACCGCAACAACCCGAGCACAGGATGCACTTTTAAAATTTAAAATTAGAACTTGGGATAATTGATTTTTATTGAGTAAATTTAGAAGGACTCAACTCTTAGAGTTGAAACAGGGAAAAATATTCAATATATATCAGAAAAATTGACTAAGCAATACCACCTGAGTCTTGATCTCCTATTTCTTTGGCATCTTCAAGTAAGTATCTAGTCCAGGTTGCAAAGAACCCTTGTGTGACCAGTTTCTGACAACCATGCCAATTAATGCGCTTATATCAGGTGACCCTCATATTACGTTGATTTATCAACGTCAGTTTACAAGGGGGAGCTGGTTTCATCTGGCATACTGGAGCAGCCATGACCCATTTTTGATTGACTGTTTGGTTTAAATCCGTTAACTTGGTCAATTTCAATACAGGTTTTTTGGCCTTCCGTGCCTTCTTACTTGGACGGACAATACCCGGCATTATGGAACTTACTGTGACATTTTGAGTCCAGAGTTTGGCATTTTCACAGTGTAGTACTGAGAATGTCCCAATTTCTGCTGAACACAGGCATTGAAACACAATGTGGTGTATTTTGGTTGCATCAGGGATTGAAGGTGGATTCAGGACTTCTTGTGTACTGAGGAAGTTGTACTTTTTGGTTGGTACAACAATCTTGTTGAAGATAGTGAATCCTGTAGGGATGTCCTGACCTTCTTAATATCTTCTCCAGCCAGTAGGGAGTACCATCTGCTGGTTTCTTTTCTTTGGAGGAATTTTTCCTTTAAGCTGTGTAGGTGTGGATAGCCTACCTGTGCTACCACTGTCAAGTATATCCTTCTGGAAAGTATATAAAACAAGATAAAAGGAAAAATCAATAAGATAACAATACTTTGTTTGATATGACAATAGGGTATTGTAGAGTATCATACCAAGCCATATATTGTTCATGTGCGCCATGGCAGTCATTAGGCTTGTCCAGATAATGTTCTTCTTGGGATTTGGGATATTTGATCCCTGTACAACACGAGTGTCTGATAAGAGTGCCACTGATTATTCATTGGTTGGAATATTTCTCAGGGAATTGTTTTTTTGAGAGAGAGTAATGATAGATGTTGCAAAAATATAAAGATATGGTTTGATTTAGGTTTTTATCTATTTCTATTCTATGTTTATTAAATGAAGTTGTATATGAATTATGGTGCAACTTTTTTTAAAAAAAGTGAAGTTGATTTCTTTTTATAACAGCTAGTTTAAGAGCTTTTTATCAGCTATTTTATAGTTTTTATTGCAGAAATGAAACCTTTGGGGTCTCTTTAGTCTTTAAGAAGTTTTTAGTCTATAATTTTCATATATATATACTTCTGTGATATGCTTGGCTTCAAAGTTAATGCCTGGAAAATCAATTTCACGCTTTGGTCTTTGATATTTTTGAATTTTGCACCCTACACAGTGTTTCAATTTTTGAACTTTTTTCCCAAGGAACTTGCCCTTATAAGCAAGTTGATGCATCATCTTGATTAAATTATGTGGTGTTCTAGAGTTCTCTAAAAGTAGATTATACAATTAGAGTATCAGGAAAACTTGTGTATTGGTGAAAATCCATGTATAGTTGGATTAAATGTTCTACGTGGCATTCATTGGGTTTCAGGTACTTTTCCTAGAGAATCAGGACTTTAGACTTGTTGAAAGGGAAGCTTATATTAACTCTCTATATATTTTTAAGTTGTTTCTATTCATACATCTCCTAGCTTAAAGCTTACTGATACTCCCAAGAAATCCTGGCAGAGTTGGAGTTCTAATGCGGGAATCGGGTTCTGAAAGAGTCTCAACCCAGAGAATGATATTAATGGGGCAAGTTCTTGAAATGGTTCAACACTTTTTGTAAAAGTATTGTGAATCTTTTTAAGAAAGAATTTTTGATTCCGGGTAAAACTACTATAGCAGAGGCTTTCAAGTTTAGAAGTTAAATGTCTCAAATCAGTCAAACTTTCATAATCATCGCAAGTGTTTTTGTGGTAGCATGTACTTATTTGTAGTGTTGAAGCCACAATGAAATGATAGAATCATATAGTGTAAATATTTTCTAGCTAAATAAGGTCAGAGGTATTCAACATGAAGTATATATAAAATAAAAGTACCTATCAGCGAAAATAGGTCCAAGAAACTTGATGAATCAATTTTTAGGTCATTAGCTAAACATTTGTGCTTTAAAAATGGAAAAATTAAAAAACCCATGAAAGTTAGTTCACATAACCACTGGAATCAAGAGTAATTATGGCTGTCTTTACAATATAAAAGGTATGATGTATTTGGCCTACAGTTTTTAAAAAGCGGCAAAGACTTTGATTGTTTAGTAAACCTTATAAATACTCAAGGAACCATGGATAATCAGGAGGAAAATTCAGAAGTGGGATTTCTTCGTCTTGTTCCTGCTTCGGTAAGATTTTACATGCTGAATTGTCTTTTTCCTGGGTCTTTGGCTTGTAGTGGAAGTACTTGAATTTGGAGGATGGTTTAAGCGTCTCTCGTCTGATCAGGACAAGTTCATCAGGGCGGTTGGGATTGAAGTGGTTGTGATGAAAGCTTGCATCATATGTTTGAGTGGTCCGCCTTGTTCTGTGTCGATCAGAGGTTCGTTTGAAGCCGTATATCTGAGGTTAGCTAGCAGTTGATTGGTTTACCTGGAGTTGGCGGTAGAATGATTTAGCCGATGCATTGCGGAAATGGCGGCAGACAATCTCCTCAAATGCTTTTACGTCGTGGATGGTGAAGCCAGGGCTGTCTTTGTTCCATGTGATGGTTGTGGGGTATGTCTCGCTGTTGAGTAGTCTATATGTTACTTAGGAATCAAGTTTGTTCTTACTGATAAAGATCTGAAATGAATGCAGCTACCGACTAGCCCTTCTTTTTGATATTCATAATCATGTGGCAATAGGAGCTCTTATTTGTAATATAAATTCGATCCTCTTATATAAGGAACTTTTTTTGGGAATTATAATTTTGCCCCGTGCCATATGATTGGCTTCTTATTTTTGATCCAACTATAACTTTCATCTTAATGGTTTGATTCGTTGCCCCTTTCGGAGGTATCATCTATTGGTTGAATTCTAGTTTATTGAGAATGAATGGACATTGATAAACTGGTCTTTGCGCCCAATCTCACAATAGGGCTCATTCACTTCACGAGTTTTGTTAAAAAGTGGTTTCTATTTAGAATTTATAGGATTCTGTGAAAATTAGGAGCTTATCCACAGTAGAATTTCACCGAATTCTTATTTATAATCTTATTATTGTCGTATTCTGCCCATCCAATTAGTATCTCCACTGAGCAACCTCTATCAACCAGTGCTGCTAAAATCTCAACTCCCTTTGCAAGTTCTGAATCAACTGCAAAATTTTAAAACTCATATTCTATTGCCACTTCATATATCCCTTCTTCAGGGGTGTTATACATCACTCAAAGCTCAACTAGTACCTATGATACATCACATCGATAAGAAGTTTGACCTAAGGCCTTCTCCTTGCCATCCCTAGATAAGCATTCTTAAGGATAAACCAAAAGCTTTTATTATAATAAGCATAAAAAATCATCAGCACTGTATCTATATTTACCCATTGTATTATATCACATGTCTAAACCTTAAAGATCAATGGCATATAATTATTAAGATAACACAAAAATGAGAATAAAAATATTTGTATGGCTAAAAGAAATTGCATGGACATGTTATTTGATCTGCGTCGTTTGCTTCAGAATCCGTCTATGGATATCTAATTTATCAGGCAACTTTTTCAGAGGGCCAGTTCCACAGGCAAAGCGGCTAAAGTTGAAAGCGTGGAAATCAAACCGCTATGCTGGGCTCTAAAAGAAAAATAAAAAATCTGGGATTAACCTGCGAAAAAACTCGCCCTTTTCAACCCCAACAATAACAGCTATAATGATTTACCAGCTTAAAATTAAATGAATGGCTAAATGATGTAGTGATAAGCATACCTTGGAGGGTAGCATCCAGCTTACATTGTTAGGCATTTAAAAACATTGGTCTCCACTTCCACTCCTATGCTAGGCTAAATTTTTTCCACAAGCTCAGTTGAAAATACCTCGGATAAAAACGGCATCTATATGAATTAAAATACTTAAAACAATGTTATGATGTCATACATTGGTTCCTAGTGATGAGGTGCATACCCATAGCTTTACACTAAACAGATAGCCTATTCTGGTGATATAAAAATCATTTGAAGTGACAATTAAAGCAGTAAATGTATTTGTTTATAACATTTAAACAGCTTTTACAACATTTCAAGTGGTTCAAGCTAATCAGCAGAGGTACATGGAAATGATTATATTGATATCAGCCAAAAGATTTATGAGATGCTTGATGCTTTGAGATATACAGCAGCTTCCAACAATGCTAGGGAAAGCATACTTGTTGGATGAGGCCTTGGTAAATCTTGGTATCACTCCTAAGCTGGTATTATATTGTTTATAAGATTTCCAACTTAAATAGTAGACATTAATACCAGAAAAAAACAGGGAACACATATCAAACATACCTTATGTATGAAAAATCCAGTAAACATAAATATGCCAAATAACCACAGTGTAGAGGGTTTCCAGGGACTCTTAATTACTCTAGTTGTAACTTTGCTATTTTAGCATTGTTACAGGGGGGAACAGATGTATTAGACTAGATAAAAACTTTTTAAAAAAGATTATATATTTTGAATTTTAGCTTCAATAAAGAGTAGGATCCTGTTACCTGAGTCATTTTATTAAAGAAAATTGAATTGCACTCCTTATTTGTAAGTCTCTTAGATTTGAGATCTCAGTTTCCTGACTTAGCTTGCCTAATATTGACTTTGGCCTTTATCCAATTCATTCAAGCCACATATATTTGTGATTAGGTTGATAGCTTTTAAAGGGCTCATCACTGCTGCTTTATACCTTTTCTTTTAAGGAAGGGCTAACATGCAAAGCAGTGGAGATCTTATAGCACCATCAAATATTTGATAGCACTTTTAAAATATTCTGGCATCCTTTTACTGCATATTTGGCTTGATTAAGGAATAAAGTTGTGGCCAAATAATATTAAAACTGCTATTTATTGGCACTGGAACAGAAACTTTTAGCCTGTTTAAATAAGTTTATAATAGATGAGAGGCCATAAAGGTTAAGTTCTGATGAAACAAGGCATATAAAGCCTTGAGTGGGATTAAAAGAGAAGTGATGCTCTTTAAAAGATTCTGAGCCAAGATAGTTATCCAAAAGCCATATTTGGCACATACTATTGATAATTTTTTGTTTCAGTTTATTTAGTCAACATGTAAACTAATGCATCAAGTAGGGTACATGAGTTCTCTTATAATGTTTTCCAAGGGATACAAGCGCGCTTTTACAGAATGGGAGGTGGGCATCTAAAGCATGTAATATTCTAAGAATCAAGCTCCTAGATCAAGGGCATCACTACAAAAAACACTTGAAAATCTTATCACTGCTGGTGATACTAGCCAAAAGTAAAACCAACTTTAGGGAATCAAGAAGGAAACAATAAATAATATTTAGAATGATGCTACAGCTAAGCAAAAAAATGTTACTGCAACCAAAATGATTTGAGGTAATTAAATGGGGAGAAAAACAAAGTAAGCTCTGTCATGAATTTTGGTATTAAGATATCTCACTATGATATGCTTAGTACTAATTTGATCCATATATGCAATATTATTGATACTATCAATTTGGGCTTAACCAATATTCAGCCTATCAATATTATTGCACTATCACACTCTCCTTGCAAAACTATCCTCGAAAGACTTATTCTACTTTGATCCAATCTTCAGTACTTACAGAGATACAGCAGTGTTTGTGATTTTATTACTAGATAATAATACATTGTTCCTCTTATCAAGCTTCAAACCGGTGCCTGCCTTGTTGAGCTCATATATCTGAAACTAGGGACTTGAAACTTATCATGAGACTTATCCAGTATCACTTGATCTCTGTAGATCTCTCACATGATATACTAGGATCAATAGAACCTTTCCTGAATGTTCACATGACATGTGTTGCCCTCTGTTCATCCTGAAAATAGAATGAGTGGCTATATAACCCCCTCATTTCAATTCTTAACAAATAAGCTTTATCTATACATATATTTCAAATCTTTGCTTAATAGTCAGCCAGTACTAGGACAACAGGGTTAGGCTCTGCCATTTCAGGGGTTCCTGTCCCATAGGCCTTGTGTAAGCCTGAAATTACAACAAGCTCCAAGAGAAAAGCTGTAAAAGTAAGAAGCTTCTATTGCTAGTGTTGCAACATCTTTGATTACTCCCTCTTGGGGAATTAACACCCCAAGTAAATCACTGAGTGGCTCACCAAGTGGTTCACCGCCCAGTCAATAAACCAGTTGCACTGGTATCAGCTAACCATCTATGACAGGGATCACTCAACCCAGGTCCTAAATGGAACACAACTTGATTAAGCCTCGTGACTCAATAGGAACATTACTCAGATAAGCCCCGTGACCGCCATGGCGTACATGGACAACATGTGGCTTATCATGATACTATATATTAACCTATATTAATATTCAATAAAGTATCATTCTCTTCTTAATCTTCCCTGTTATTTTGTTTATTATACTTCCCAGAAGTATATACTCAACACTAGTAACAAGAAATTTTATAGTGATATGAGCAGGCTTTATTTTTTTTCAATAGAGAAAAAAAGATGCTGTTCATATTGCTATGATTTGATAAACAGTTCATGGCTGGGTAATGGTATAGTTCCTTAATAAGAAGAAAAAACGGATATTGGAAAAGTTTATTTTGAAACCACATGTCAGCTCTTGTACCACCACCATATACTATGAGTCACTTCAAAAGAAAACTAAAAATCATTGTTATATCACTCCCCTTTGTAATTGGGTACCAGTTACACCCTCAATAGGGATGAGTATCTGTGAAAATTTTCAGAAAACACATGATTTCATATTTATGCTGCTTTCAGTACAGATTTGACAACCTTAAATGACTATCATAGGATATTGACAACTAATCAGCATGTGTACAGAGAAATTGAGCAATATAACTGTTGCCTTTGGGGGTTAAAGCCATTTTTGGATCAATATTGGGGGTTTAATGCAGAAACCAATGTGTTTATCAATAGCACAGATTTGACAGAAATTAGATCTTCAACCCGATCCAATAATTGACTTTATGATACATACTCCAAATCAAGTTAGCCGCAAGATACATACTGCTGTATCCCCTTTTTAGTTGCACCAAGCAAGCCAAAGATCTCCCTGCTTGATTGAGCAAGTAAACAGAGGCTTTGCTTTACCTTTTATTCATCCTGTTTAAAATTGGCTACTACTTTAACTAGCATAAGTAAGATTTAAGAGAAGAGTTTTAGAGCATGTTTAGTAGATCACTACACCAGATTGCCTTAAAAGCAGAACACCCAAAAAGAACTTCTATGTGAAAATTGAGCAGCACAGAATTATTCAGCTGCAGGGAAGCTTCTTGAGATTTTCTGAAGCATCCTTTACAGTAGGACTCCTTTTCTAACAGATAAAATAACATTTAATGTGCCCTCAAAGGCTAGTTCAAGTCTGAATTTTATTGGATGGAACATATACCCAGGGTCCACATACTTTACCATGCTTATAAACATTTTGAATTCCCTATACTGTAGATTCAGAACCTAAAGGTAAAAATTTGGGATTGTCAAATTCTTTTGCGTGAACTCACCAACTTAATGGAGTAATTTTCATCCCAGAAAAACTTACTTTTTTATATAAAAGGATGAAATATATTCCAGTAAGTTGGTGAGTTCACGCAAAAGAATTTGACAATCCCGCATTTTTACCTTTAGTTTTGAATCTACAGTAATACATCTTTGTACTGAGTTTCAGGATTCATCACACTGTTGGGCTAAGAACAAGGTAAGGCAAAAGTTGGTTTGTTTGGCTTGGAGGAGAAAACCTCTTATAATAGATCCCATTGATGCATCATGGGAAGGGAATGTTGGGCTGCTGGGGGGTGAACCTGGATCAGCAATTAATTTTTACATAAAGTGTCAGGATACCAAGAGTACTGCAGAGCTCCAGCAGGTGAGGGAGGAGTCAAAGCAGGTACTGGCATGACCCACCAGATGATGGGACCTAACTTTACCAGATAGAAAAGGTTCTTCCCAGCCACAGCCCAAGGCCCAGCCGTTGGCAAGGCAGAGTCAATCAATCCTGTGAGCGCCAGGTAAAGCACTCCCAGGAATTGACTACTCTGGCCAATGGCATCAGAGATGGGTGGGGTTGAGATGGTCTGTTTGGGTGTTTGGGATGGTTCCATGGGGACCAGGTAGGTAGCAGGATTGTTGTACTTTCCGTTGAAGATCAAAGGGTAGATGTTAATTGCTTGGCCGTCACAGACAATTTGATAGGGTTCCTTGGGGGCGTTTGGGTGGGTATACCACTGCAAGTCTTCCAAGTTCCAGGGTTGTGGACAGGATTTGGGGGATACTCAGTGAAATGCACAGGGTCAAATGGTGCGTTGGGTGGACAGTAGTAGTCAAAGGCTTTGGTTTTGTCAACTAGAGTCTGGCTATCTATCCCAGTGGGCAGCAACCACCAGAATTAACTCATTCTGCAAGTTGACTTACTATATGTCAATAATCAGAATTAAAAATACTTTAATGTCAACATCATTGAAAAGTCAGAATTAAGTTTTAACTCATGCAGACTACTAAATGTTGACACTTTTTTAATAAGCAGAAACCTGTTTTCTGAACATTTTACTTAATAAAAATTAAGCTTTAAAAAACTTTTTAGGGTAATGTGACAACATATATTTTAAAAAGTCCATAAAAAATTATACATGACAATTAAAAAAATCATAAAAATACACTTTTATTTTATTTTACTATGAAATTAGCTATCTTTACTATAATAAATTTTTTCCCACTTATAAAAACAAAAAAATCCAATACACAAAAAGATACTAAATAAATAGTTACATATTTTAGCAAAATATAACAATCAGAAACAGTAATATAAAGTTTTTTCTATATTGAAAACTACAAAAAACATATAATTTACTAGTAAAATACCAATATAGGCCATATAATACAGTCTAAAGCATAAAACTATCAATAGAAAATCAATGATTTTTAAAAATAGTATCATAAATTATTAATGAGTTATTTAGAATAACTATTCATTCAGAAATATTATACTCAATATATAAGAACTATATAAAAAATTAGGCAATAATCAATAAATTTAATGAAAAGCTAGACTGTAATAACCTGGTTGCCATTAAGAACTGTGGCAATCTTCTTGATTTATTCCCCAATCTCTGAAAGCTTATATTTGGCCTTGACAACGTCCTTAATTTTCTCTTGATACTGTTTCTCTTTGGTAGTTCTCTTCTTCTTGGATGGGAAATTCTCAATATCTCTGATGGATGCAGCAGTCTTCCCCTGTTGGACTTTGAGGTGCTTGTAGAAGGTGTTGTATTTGGGCTTGATTCCAAAGGAGGACTTGATATGCTTATGACAGCCCTCCAAAGATTAAATAGTTTTCATCTCATCCTTAAGAAATTACTGATAGTAGTTCCAGTTGGCTTTGGCTCTGGGCTTGCTCTGGCGCTTAGTGACCTTACGTCCAATCCACTGTGGTTCATAATATTAAATGAAAGGGTAGAAGGCATCCTCATGTTTCTTGGCATATGGATCCTGGCATAGGAGGTCAAAGGCTTGTCCAGTATGCTCTGGCTTTACAAAGGCTAGTGCTACAAACTTCTGAATTAAGAACTTGCACTTTCCTGATGTATCTAGACGTTGGAGCTTGCTGAGCTCAGGTAGACCCTTTAGTTGCCTGTTGACAGCCTGTTGATAATGGAAAAAACACCCCTGGACCTCTCCATCAAAGGTATTTACAAAAGCGTTATACTGGGCAGTTTCATAGTCCATAATTATAGTTGAGGGGCTAAGTGCTTTATCTTGAGCTTCTTTTTCTGCAGCAAGGGTGGCTTCATCCTTTTCATCATCATCTGGATTGGCTCTAGTGTTATGGCCAGGGGGACTCTTTTTATTATTGGGTAAGGCTTTGATGCCCTCCTGAAGAATTTTAAAGGCCTTTGTGTAGATCTCTTCTGTTGCCCCAGGAAGCAGAAAGTAGGCAAATGGGAGAACCTTGCCTTCAATAAGGGAATGTACAACCCATAGTTGGTAAAAAGGCAGGGCATACTGCAAAGGTATTGTCACATAACCAGGTTTCTGAATCCCTTAGCTGCTCCAGGTTCTGTTGTGTAGCATAACATATAATTCTTGCCTCTGATGTGGGCCCATCATCATGTAAAAGGAATACCTTATCACCATTGAACATCTTTAACTCCTCTGTCAAGACTAACTCTCCTTGGACCATGGCGGATTTCTTATGGGGGAATAGATCACTGTGTTTGTCACATATGTACTTCACTAACTGGTCACAGTCAGGGATGATCTTCAGATTCTCATTACTTAGGTGTTTGGTGGCCTTAACTGCCAGATCAGAAGCCTTGACATCTTTGGAGACTGGGACCATTTGGTAGAGGTACCACTTTAGAAGCTTTTTGATAAGATTGATTGGAGCATTGCATGTGTGCTCTCCTTTTTCACTAGTGACTTTATCCCATCCTTCTGTATTGATCCTGGCAGCACAGCTTCTATCTTCACATACATATTGTTTGCTTCTTCCTGCTCTCTTTTGATTGTTTCAATTAAAAACATAGCCATCACAGACTAAACTTGCACCTCCTTTGACAGACATTAGAGTAAAAAACCGAGGGAAATTCTTTGGGAGCTTAAACTCTCCTACAACATTACATATATTTTGAACCTTTAGGGGATCCCATGGGCCAATTGGTGCTTGATGATAGTCAGACAGGTAATCACCAGGATCTTCTTTATTGATAATTGATGATGAGGATGGAGGTGCAGATTTGTTGGGCAGTGGAGGGGAATTATCTGGAGTTAGATTCTTGCGCTTTCTGGACTGGGATGAGCTTGATTCCTTGGGACTTGATTCCTTTGAGCTTGATTCATCTGGGCTTGGCTGGGGTTCTGAACTCTTGGATATCTTCTTTCTTCCTTGCTTGTTTAGTGGAACCTCATCTCCTTATGATTGGTGCCAGCTTGAAGAAGAGGAGGGGTCAGGGGAGGGCTCTTTGCATTCAGGGTCTGGGGTCTTCTCCTTTGTCTTCTCTTTCTTTGAGGGCTCTTTGGCTGGTTTTTTGTTGGGGTAGGGACTTTGGGCCTTTCCAGAGGCTTTGGGCACTTTCTTGGTTGACTTGGGGTTCTTTTGTGGCTTCTTGGAAGATTTGTCCTACAATAATTAGAGTAGAGTTCATAAAGTAAGAATAATCATGTGAGACATAAATAAAATAAATAACAATCACTTGTTTTATTTTTTATTATTAAATAAATACTTTATAGAAGTATGAAAAGTAATTTTAGAGCTAATTTATTAGTAAATAATAGAAAAAACCCCATGTTTAAATAAAAAGTTAACATTCTGGTAGTCACAATAGTCAAAAATATTTAATTTAGTTTGTCAGCATAAAAAAAGCTTTAATTTTGACATTGACATACTGACAGTCAGCATTAAAGTGGAAAAACACTATGTAAATCACTTATAAAGCTTGGTTAATATTTTCCGGAGTTGGTTTTTTGAGTCCAAAATTGATTATTTTTAAATTAAAAAAATTTAAAGATTTGCATATGTAGCTTATGAAAAATAAATAATAGGGATTGTAGAGCAGACTCTAAATTACATCCCTGGGTACTTTGTCCTGAATTACCATACCATTATATGTGTGCTTTTTGTTAAGCGGCAGTGTTTTACTAATAAACCAGTGAAGGTGTCAACATTCAGGCAGTCAGTGTTCTTTTATAGCAACTCTCCTATTAAATCTCGCTTAAATTATGTCACTTTGTTTGCTTAGCCAAACCCCTTTATTGCAATTTAGGCAACACATTGATTTGACACAAAGTTGACATTATAATTACATATATAAATTCTAGTTTTAACATATGCGTTTTGGCTTAAGTGGACTTCCGGAAATAAGCTATAGTTATCCAGTGAGTTTAAAATAACAGTAAATATCTAAATAATACAAAGAATGCTCTGCAAGTTGGCATATGTCTTTTTTCAATGCTTATCTTAATATATATTTAATAAAAAAAGTAGTATAAAATATAAAAAATAGTTATTTTTAGAATATTGTGTATTTTATTAAGAAATTTATGGATTCTTATTTGGGGTCGACATCCAGATATTACTTACTGTAGTTGACCTTAATGTAAAATTACAAAGAAACTTACATTTTCATAGTAAATTATATTAGTTTTTTGGATTAAAATTAAGCCTTTGTTTGAATGGTGTCAACATTATGTCTGTTCCTTTTTAATTTTGCAATTCTGACTTAATAATTCACTATGAAAAATTAGCTTAGTTTTGGAAATGCCCAATTCCGGCGGATAAATACTAAAATAATGTCAACTTACTGAATGCCAACAAATTGTCGACATTCAGTAAGTTGACTTGCAGAATGAGTTAATTCTGGTGGTTGCTCAGTGGGCGGGTACTGACGCTTGGGTGTATGCAGATGGAAGAGTATCAAAAATATGTATGGAAACAGATTGGTGAACCAAAGGTTCATAACAACTTTATTTGATAAGGATGACAATACAGAACTTTTTCAAGTGCTTCTGATTTATATACTTACTCACATGCAGGTGCCTCTGGGCATTCTTCTGGTGCTATCTGTGTGGCAAGGCTTGGCATCTCAGGTTCTGCTGTTTGGTTGGCTGCTTCATGGTCATTTTTGGGGTTTTCAGGAACAGTTGTTTGGCTTTTGGGTGGTCTATCTTGGCCTGGCTGGCCATTGGTTCTGGCAGGATTGGCCTCTGGGGTTATGGGGTTTTTTCCTAATTTGATCACCATTTTTGGACTGGCTTGACAGGCTTTCCTGAGCCCAAGGAACTTGATTAAAAAAGGGGTCCCCAATTGGGGACCCCAAATTACTTAATAGAGGGTGGGCTTGATCTGGGTTTACTGGGCAGCTAAAAATAGCCTGCTCAGGCCCAGCCAAACCCACCAAGGCTTGGGCGTAGCTTTTGGGGCCCAGAATGGGCCCCTCAGCTGCCACCAGGGCGGGAATGATTCCCACACCTGGATTTGCTTTGAAAAGCAAAAATCCCGGTGCGGACAAATCTCCCCCGCCCGCTAGCCCTGACTGGTGGCTAGGAGCGGGTTCAATTCCCACCGGGGCCTCAAATCTGTTACTTTTGTAACATAAAGTATTGTAAAGTTTCTGATCAGTGCTCTGCCTGGGAGGGATTTGAATGATCCTGTAGAAAATCTATCACTGGGTATATCAAATACCTGTTCAGTTTCTTCATGCAACTATTGGCTTGAGGATATAACAGGACAGTTAATATGCACTTCAGGGAATTCTTTAAAGTGATGCTCAATCACCTCTCCCTTCAAGCTCCTTGCCACCATCAGTGATGAGATATTTTTTATGGTCAAAAGTTCCAACAATTTCTTTTTAAATAACCCAGGTTCTATGTGATGGATATGTGATTTTGGATTCTTGTATCACAGACTAGCAAGCAAATTGGTCTATAGCAGTTTAAAAACAGGCTTTTCAACCTTATCCTCAGATAGGAGCATAAAAATTTTAATGGCATATTTCTCAAAGGAGTACATGGCTTCAAAATGGAGAACAGTTGTGGGAGGCTTTCTGATAACAGAGATATTCTTGTTTAAAATACAGGTTTGCAGGAGGTTAATAACATTCTGGCCCATTTAGGACCAACAAACCTTTTATTTTATGATTTCCTAGAGGCTAGAGCCACATCTATTTACCAGGTTACAATGATAAGTAATATGTTTTCTCCTTGTCAAGTTTTTTGTAAAGCTACTGCCACCTTTTCTGATTTGGCCTAAGTTTACTCAAATTAAATTAGATGATTTTATATAGGATCCCTCAAATCCAAATTAAAATTTACAAACTTTACTTTCATATCTAACCCCTCTCCACCCAATTTGGTGGTAAATAGATGAATTTCCCCTTCTATTATCACCAGAAAATTTTATATCTTGATTCTTAGTTTTCTTCTTAAATTCTTTCTTTATTTCTTGGTGAAGGACTGACCCCCTCAATGGGAATGTCCTCTTTCTTAAAATTTAGTGAATAAAGGCCTTCTCATCTGGCTTCCTTATTGAACATGTTTCTTGTATTGGTAAAATTTAGGCTACAGCTTTTTTGAATTGGAAGAATATTGCAGAATAAGCACCCTAATGAAAGGTCTTCTCAGATTGAAATATAAAAAAGCTCTAGTGAGGTCCAGGGTGCTGTCACTAGCAATTGTTCATGCATACTTTAAATGGATAACATCTGATGGTAGGACACATCATCTCAAAAAGGCCATCTCAATTTTATTCCAAGATGGTGTTTTTGTGTTAGGACTATTAAATCACTAAAAAATATAATAGATAATAAAATATTTAAGCTTCACTTATAATTTTATATTAAAACACTTTGAAAGTGGGCTATCTTTTTTGAGTTAAATTAATTAACACTTATTCCACTAAATTTATTTACATATAAATCCCTTAGGATGGAGTGTGTTTACATCATCTTAAATTTATGCCTTCTTGATTTACGCCATCTATCACCTAATTAAAAACTTATACTGTAAATAAATTAAGTTTTGCTCTATACTATCAAAAGATTTTCTTATAGTATTAACCCAATACACTTACTGTAAATTCAGAACCTGAACGTAAAAATGCGGGATTGTCAAATCCTTGGTCCAAATTTTGAATCACTTTTGCGGGCAACTCAGCTGAGTGAAAAATAAAATATTTAATAAAATCAACCATTTATTTTGATTTTATTTATTTAAATTGGCAAATTTCAAATCTCTTGAGCAGATAACTCAACTAACAAAAGACAAAACACAGAAAACAAATGCGGGATACATGAATCAGAAATGCGGGATTCTAATGTACAATTTGAGATTTCCTGTATTTCAAACAAATCATAGACATCATGGAAAACTTAAAAAATCTGAAATTGCAGGATTGTCAAATCCAAGAACCAAGTTTCAAATCATAATTGCAAGGAATTTGAAATAAATATAATTTATGGGTGTCTCAAAAAGGATGCCAAAGGATCTAGAGTGGATTTGTGCTGATTCTTTTAGGAATCATAGTCATTCTCAACAATCACCCTATTCCAATTCAGGACGGCTAAAATTTAGATGCTTTATTATTAGCGTTTTTTAAAATCTACTGTAATCAGGTATCTTTAATAGCAATACATGAATGCATAGTGTAGTAAACTGATGTTTTATCTTTCCCACCTCTCATTCTTACTTAAAGCAAAGTTTTATGGCCCCTGGCTACGCTGGGTGTTGAGCAACTTGTGATATTGCTGATATGTTCAAAGCTACAGATAGATGTTAGCCTTGCCAATGTACTCTACCTAATCCCATGCAAGAGAACTACATACTACAATAGAATAGAACTTTGAATTTAATTACATTTATTGATACTGGAGTACAATCTAGCCAGCGGCTGCAATCTATCCAGGTGTAACTATGAACTTGTCCCCTGTCCTTTCAGGTGTCTATATCAATGTATACTGCAACAACCCTTGTTCTTGTCCTTTCAGACAGTTCCCAGTGGCTACCTTTGCAATAGGTCTATCTTTGCTGGCTACGCCCATCCTGATTGGCTGTCCTTGGCACGTGATATGCTACTGGCCTTAGCAGGCATCTATGGCACCTCAGCTACAGCCTACGCTCTTCTTGAGCTAGCCTACTGTCATTTATCAATTGGCTGTATCTTACACGCCTATTATTGCGCTGGGAAACTACGCCTTATTTAGTTGGTGCTTAGAAATTGTCCCTGTTCAGCCCTCCTACATTGGAAGGTAGAATTCCGGTATTTCATTTGCAGGGCTTAATCAGTGATCCTTTTCTGGTTGGCAAACCTTCTGCTTATTGTCAAAACCGCAGGCTCAACCTGCCAGCAAGGTTCCAACCAAGCGGGTTTACAACCCGAAATCCAATTACCTGGCCACTTGAAGCCAAACCCAGAAGTCAAATTGGATTACCAAATCAGTCAACATGAGCAAATAATGATCCCTCACAGTGGATACCTTGATTTGGCGCTTGACTCATTAACAGGATCAAGCCACCCCCTCTTTCATCCAGCTATGTGATCACCAATCATGTTCCTTCTATCCATTGATTCACAATAGCTATATAATCACTATCTCACAATAAAGATTATTATCTATCCTCTAAATCTTTTTCCCTTGTAACTCTGCTAAAACAGCACAGTTACGACATTATTAATGCAACAAGTTGAATTGAGGATTATACACCGTATAATAGCAGACTCAATCCATTAGTGACTCAGAGGATTATCTGCCATGTAATACTGACCCAAACCAATAAGGAACCCAATTGTACGCTGTGTAATACTGATCCAAACTTGGTATTTCTTAGCCACTTGTATATCACTTGTTTGATATGGACATATAAGTTCATCAGGCTGTGTTGAGCTGAGTTGATACAACGTCTGGTAGAGTAGAATAGGTGATATACACTTGATGATTTTGTGATTACACGGCGTGTAATCAATGATATTCACTATATTGGCTAACATTTAGGCAGCGTATAATAAGCACATCAATTATAATATAGTTAGCAATATACGGTGTATAATCACATCACATTGGGACAATCAGTGATAATACGGCGTAAAATTGTTACATCTATTATAATAAACTAGCAATTACACGGTGTATACTAACTGCACTTAATTAAGTGATAATCAAATGATAATACTGCGTATAATTGTTACATCTATTATAATAAACTAGCATTTATACGGCGTATAACTGTCATATCTATTAATATAATGATGGTCAGTGATAATACGGCATGTAACTGATTAAGATCTGCGTGCAATGATTAACCTGATCATTTGTGGTCAATTAGCCTAATCTCACACTGGGGACAAAAAACTTCTAAAAAAATTCTGCATCATCAGGAGGGTAGCTCATATATCATTATATGGTTTTATGGTTGCTATATTTGTGATTTAAAGTGCAGAATATTGCATCATTTCCAGTTTAGACAATTTTTCATTTCACTTAATTTCATGTCTAAACATGGCTGTTGAGATTGGATTTTTCATTTGATTTTATCCAGAGTGGAGCTTCTTGATTTGAGTTGATTTGTCCTAGTTACTTACTGTACATTCAATTTGGATTCCAGTTCCTGCAATTATTACTTGAGTTTACTAGTGGCATTCAAAAGTGATTTGAAATTTGGTTCTCGGATTTGACAATCCTGCAATTCCAAAAAACATAGTAAACTTAATGAAAATTGTTGATGGATTTGAACGCTTCAAATCTGATTCCAGTTAATTCATTTTGTCCATTGGAAATATGCAGTTTGACTTGAACTTTGCAAAGTGTCTATGAGTTCCTGCCTTTTTAAAAATTCAAATAAATACTCAAAAAATCAATTTAATTAAAAAAAGGCTATCCCACAAAAGTGATTCAAAATTTGGATCAAGGATTTGACAATCCCATATTTTTACGTTCAGGTTCTGAATTTACAGTATAATAAGAACAACCTAAAACAATGCCACTAAAACAGTACTATTATTCATTATCACAGCCATTTAAAACATCTTTTTTATATACATTTTATCCCTTATTTATTCAGCAATACTTTAAAGAGGATCTTAAAAATAAAAATTTTATTAGTGGTTTATTATGTAAATTGGTATTTATGCCATTTCAATTTACATTATTTCACATTCCACTGGGGTTCATAACACACAACTGTTTTGATGTGTACAATGAATATGTGAAAATAAGGAGAAATTACCTATGGCGCCATAGTACATTATATCAATTTCTAAATCTTGATTATTGCTTTCCATTTTTCAATAGTATTATTCCATGAAAAAATAACTTTAATAAAATTTAAGAAAGCTCATGAAAATCTTTATATATGTATTTTTTATCTCCTCTAAACAGCTGGGTACTTTTTGGCCCCAGATTTATAAGATAATCTAAGATTTTAAAGATTTAATCTTTGGATTGGTTGTGATGGCTCCACTGTGGATTTCTTAATTTAAAATAAAATATATGGATCACTTATGTTTATGCCCTGCAGCATCTCAATTACAGCATCTCAAATACACTATTTTAACTGCAAGTTTTCATTCAAAATTCATTGTTTTGCATATTTAGACCATCAGGAAAAAGCATTTTGACACTTTGAAAAGGCTATTTTAATTTTGATATTATATATTTTATGTTATTTTCCACAATCCTATGTAAAGATAATTTATACTTTTATATTAAAAACACCATCTTGTTTATTTAAAAAATGCCCCCAAATTACCCACTTTTTATACTAATCATCACTTAGTTTTCTTCCAAATCTACCAAAAAAAGCTGTGTCCAAGGCCACAAAGAGTAACATCAATCCTTTAAAGGATAAAGAGACTAAGACTAATCCTAATAAGTATAATTAAAAGGCCAAAGCACCTATCAAGACACACACACTATCACCAGATCATGAAGGAAACAGTCCTATCCCTATCCAATCTCTCTTTGTTTACTCTTCTTCTGACCCCCAAGATAAGCTTTTCAATTTTAACCCCCACTCTGACCCCACTTCAGAGCCTGAGTAGGAACCTGAGCCAGGTGCACCTGTAGATGAAAAAATTGAGCTTTGGGATGAAAACACTGTTAATAACATATATCACTGAAATGGCGCCTTTGCTGTGCCACTAATTTCCTGAGAGTTACCCCACAATGTCAAAGAAAGTGTGGTGCTGGTTTTGTCCACAAGGGGTGCAGCTTTAACTGCAATGAATAGAAGAAGGCAATCTGCCAACATCACTTCAAACATGATACCCTTAGCTTCCCATCAAGTCTCACCTCTTATGGTTTCACCAGATTTAAGACATTAACTGTTGGCCACAACTGCAGTGAGCCTTTTGACTCTCCTTATCAGCTGATCTTCTGGTTCCTTTCCCAAGTCATCCCTATCACCAGGGACAACCCCTCCACTGAGGTTATTAATGACGCTCTTAATAATTTAAATGACTCCTAACTTGCCTTTGTTGATGACACCCTTAAATTACATAGATACCTCACTTATCAGATGTATGCTATGAGCACTGAAGGCGTCAGTGAAACATCCATCAACCAGTTAATCTTAACTGAAGAGCAGAAGCTATCCCGCCATGAGGAGCGATGCCTTTTAAATTATGACAGTGTTAATTCCAAGGACATAATGATCTGTTTTGCAACCTCTCAGGATTTACAGAACCTACTCAAGTGCAAGACCTGGTTTGCAGATGGCACCTTCTCTATCTCCCAAAGCTCCTCAGCCAGCTTTGGAATAACTATGGGCAGGTTGGCAAACAAATCCTTCCTCTAGTTTTCTACTTCCTTCCCAACAAGAAGAAGGACACCTATGTCCATGCTCTGAAAATTTTAAAGCAAAACTGGATGAAATCTTCCCCATCATCAAAAAGGAGACCAGAGGGCAAAAGAAGAAAATCCCTCTTAAGTAGAAGACACCTTCACCCTAAAAGCAGCCTGAGAGCTTGCCCTACCATGCATATCTGATAGTTGATTTTGAGCAGTCTCAAACCAATAATTTCATCCAAGTTTTCATGAGCTTCCCTCAGGGATGCTATTTCCACTTTCAGCAAGCACTCTGCTGCTGCCTCCAAAAGTTCACAGATCTTCATGAGCTGGTTGACTCTGAAGGACAAAAGAAGCCAAGGATGTTTTCAAATACTTTGCTGCCCTTGCCCTAGTAAAAAATGAGGAAATCAAAGCCTTCTACAACACCCACCTCTGTCACACATAGATTAATAAAAAATTAAGCAGAATTTTTACCATTAATTGAGTACTTTGAAACTCAATGGATTGATGATGTAAATTGCGCTATTAATGCTATTTTGATATGTCTTTCAAATAAAAATACTTACAAAGATCTGGTTGAGTTTTCCTTTGCTTTCAATAGTTTACCTTATTCTATAAATGAATTAACTTCAATATCCACACATATAGATTTCATTACCTTATTTATTATAATCATGGTACAATTTCAAACCTAACCAGCCCCTTTTATTTCTAGTAAATTATCTCCTGCTCCAAGTCAAATATATAAGTAGAATTCTCTCTCTAAGTAAAGACAATTTTATCTACATTTGTGTTAGATTTTATAATCTTCAAGCTAATCCTTTCTATTTCACTAAAAAGAAACTCTCTTTAATCTTTCCAAGAAAATTATATATTTTTCTTAATTTCATCCTGAATGAAAACCCAAGAATAGCTTCAAGTCCCAAACCTTTCATATTAAAGGTTTCCACATTGTGTCCTATTGGATATTGTCTCAAAGAGCCAAAAATAAAAAGATTATGCTCACTACAGGGGCTGCTAGCCCTTGATTACTATGTTCCACTTCAAATTCTCTGGTACTTTTCCTATTTTTACTGAAGTACCCAGGTACACTGAGGTTTTTAGCCCTTCCCTTGAAGAGAATATTACTGATTCTCCTAAAACACATATGATAATGATGATGTTGCCTGGGCCCCTTCTAATTTTCTTCCTTGATCTTGATAAAGCACATGTTGCTGTTTTCTCCCTACTTCACATTGGCACAGTGGCCATTCACTCTATTCCTGGCCTCTTTCCTGATTATGCTTCTGAAGACTTGTATTGTTCTTATTGGGCTTTGATCATCCTCCTACTCTTATGGATTTAATGGAAATTATTGGCGTGCTGGTAAACCAGCCCATCCAGCCCTCCTTGGTCCATCATCAATTAGCATTGGGGTCCCAAAACCAGCTCCTGGCTTCAGTGGTAATCACAGTGAAAAATAACCATGCTCAGAATATGGCTGATCAAGAATGGACACACAGTCTCTTTACTTGTATATCTGACAGCAACTGAGGTAATTTTGACTCCCTTAAACTCAACTCCCTGGTAGCCAACACTATAGTAAAGTGAGAATTCAGCTTTTGCCCTGATTGACAACTGGAAATTGACACTTTTTTAATTAATGGATCTTGATGTACTGAAAACTTTTAATATAAAAACATAAGCTATACGGCTATAGTATACTAAAGTGACTCCAGAAAGCTCAGAAATGCAATAAAAACAGTACCTTGATTAATAGAAATAAGGAGAAATAAGCAATTATTTCTCATTTTACTATGTAATTTACACTTTTCATTATAAAAATATTTATTACCATAAAAATTAAAATTCCAATGAGACAAAAATAAACAAAAACATAACGAATAAAGTTATGCAAAATATGAAGAAATATTAATGTTTATTTAATATAGTTTATATAAGCACAACTGTGAATATCATATGTTTTATTTGGAAATTAACAAAAATTAAGATATTTCACTCACTTTCAACTATAAATATTCATCCCAAACTTACCATGCATACATAGAACAATCACTGCTATTTAATTAAGTTAAAAAAAACTTAAAAATTAAAACTAAAAACTAAATGATCAAAGCTAATAAGTAAAAATTAAAGTTAAAAAGTTAAAAGTTAAAAGTAAAAATCATATAACTGAGCAAGCAAGCAAGTTTATTCCTTGTCATTTTTTCCCCATTTCATTTTGGCCCCTTCCAGGAGGGCAGTGGCAATAAGCTCAAGCTGCTGCTTAAGCTCAGAGGCCTTGTATTTGTCTTGGCTGCACCCTGGATGGCCTTGGTGAAGAGGGTACAGCAGGTGGTTGGCTTGGTAGGGGGACGCGGTTGGAGAATCACACAGCTTGGAGATAGTTTTCTCCTGCTCATGCTGCAAGAGGGAAAAGAACTTATTGAATTTTGGGTGGAGCCCAAAGTTGGCCTTGAGGTGTTTGTGGTAAGCCTCTAGCGCTGAGGTGGTCTTGAGCTCACCATTCACTGCTGCCTGGTACACATTCCAGCTGGCCTTGGCACGGGCCTTGCCTTGCCTCTGCGTGACGACCTTCCCAATCCACTGGGGCTCAAACTACTTGAGGAAAGGCTTGAACTCTGGAGGCTTCACTATGTAGGGATCCTTTGAGAGCACCTCAAACCCCATTGCAGTGTGATATGGCTTTAAAAAAGCCAAGGCACCAAATTGTTTCAGCACAAATCTGCAGGTGTCTGAAGTATCCCTCCAGCTCAACCTACTAAGCTTGGCGTGGGCCTGCACGTTACAAGCAACTGCTTGGCAGAAGTGGAAGTGGCACCCCTGTACCTCCCTGCTAAACAGCTTCTTGAATGCATTGAACTAAGCAGGCTCAAAGTCCATAATGCACATGTGAGGCCCAAGAGCTCTTAGCCTTGCCTTTTCCTCCAAGTCCAGGGTGGCCTGGTCCTTGTCAGAGGCAGGTGGGTTGGTGCGGGTGTGGGGGGAGTCTTCTTGGATTCATCATTGTTGGTGGGAGGAAGGAGGGCAATTTCTTGGCAGAGGATGGAGAACGTGCGGGTATAGATGGTCTCAGTGGCCCCAGGAAGAAGAAAGAACATGAGTGGAATCACCCGGATGTCAATCTGGGCATGGATCATCCAGAGCTGCTTGAACATCCGGGGGCAAGTGGCAAAGGTACCATCAACTAGCCAGTTTGACGCCCTTTTCAACTCCATCAGGTTCTTCTGAGTTGAGTAGCAGATTATACAGTCCTTGGCTGCAGGCCTGTCATCATGAAGCAGGAAGCGCTCCCCACTCAGAAGCTGCTTAAGCTCATGAGTGAGCGTGAGCTCAGAGAGGACGTCAGAAGCCTTGGGGGAGGGGGATTAGCAGCAATACGCTTATTGCTGATGAATTTGACCAACTGCTCCTGTGTTGGTACCAACTTGAGATTGTTTGGTTTGAGATGTTGGAGGGCCTTAATGGCCAGATCTGATGCGCAAAGATGAGAGGATGTGGGTATTACTTGCACAAGGTACCACTTTAACATCTGAGTGATTAGATGATTGGGGGACTCACAAGTGTGCTCCCCCTTCTCCAACGTTTCTTGCTCCCAGCCCTTGGTGTTCAACTGGGCCCCACAAGTCTTATCCTTGCAGACAAAGTGCTTGCTTTTGGTCTACCGCTTTTGGTTGTTGCAATTAAAGATATAATTGTCAGCAACGTAACCAGGGCTGCCCTTTACGGACATGATCAGAAAGTACCAGGGGAAGCGCTTGGGAACTTTAAACTCTCCATCCATGTTGCAAATGTTGTGGATGGCCAGTGGATCCCAAGCCACATGACCAGAAGCTTTAAACTTCTTGGAGTAATCCTCCAGCTCATCTTGGGGGTCAGATGAAGAAGGAGGGGAAGAGCCATTGGGAGGGGGGAAGGGTTCTTTGAGGCCTGCTTGGATGCCTCCTTTTTCTTACCAGAAGAAGAGGTGGGCTCCTTGGCAGCCTTTGACTTCTTGATATGCCGCTCCTTGGTGGGCTTGGAGCTGGCCTCTGAGTGATAAAATGAGTGGTCGTTAAGATCACCATCAGATTTATTGGGGAGAATTTTTGGGGGGAAGGTGAAGGGAATGTAGAAGATGAGGGTGGAGAGGGGAGGAGTAGGAGGAAATGGAGTGGGAGGAGATGGGGTTGGAGACTTTGCCTTTGCAGGCTTCTTGGCAATCTTGGGAGTGGAGGCAGTTTCTTTGGAGCCTTTGGAGGCTTGGCACTTAGGCTTTTGACTGTTCTTGTTTGATTTTGTCTAAAGAAAAGTTTAGCATTGTAAATAATAGAAGTATGAAAGATATAAAACACAGAGGTAAAACAAAGCAAAAGTTAAATGAAAAGGATGCAAATAAAGTTTTATTTATCAAAAAACACAAAAAAGTAAATAGAAGCAAAATAGAAACTAGAAGTATAGATATAAAGATTAAAACATAGAAAATAAGTGAATTTATGATGAAGCATCAAAGATGTTAGGTTCAGCATAACATCTTAGTGTTAAATCAATGTAAAATTTTAATTGAAAATCAAAAAAAATATATGAAAATTATATGGAGAGCAGCAGAAAAAGTAGTAGATTATAATAGCAAAAAAAATAAAAAAATAATTATGTGGAATTTTTTTATTGAGAGTTGAAAATTCAAAACATAGTAAAAAAGTCAAGTTTGGCACTGTCAATCAGCCGGAAAAAGCTGAATTCTCACTGTCAAGTATGCCGTAGTCAAGCAAAACATCAAATTTACTATGTTTTGTACATATAAAATTTGCTTAAATTTAAACCGGGTTCAAAAGTTAACCCAAAAGCAAGGCAGTTTTGTATGCTCAAAAATAAAAAAACAACATAAGTTAAAAAATTAAATGAATGGGAATGTGTTTATTAGTGATTAGGGCATGCTGTGAGGAGCTGGGAGTGAATTATTTACCATAGTGTTGGTTAAAACGTTAAGAAGTTCTCTGTACTAATCCCCAAGTTAAAGTGTCAAGTGGGTGAGTGTTGAGTGGCGCTCATAGTGCGTCACATATTAATTTAGCCTTAATTCTGAGCCTTTGATTAGTTAAATCCAAAAACAATCAGGTGTCAAGTGGATAGAGTCAAACAAAGAAAGTGTCAAGTTTCAGTTTTTTATAAATTACATATGAAATCTCTTAATAAATTGGGCTTAATTTATGTGGCACCACTTAATCCAAAAACCTGGGAATGACATAATGTAAAACAAGTGGGGTACTTGATTAATGTATATACCACCAAATCCAGTATAGTGGTGCTTGGGAGCCTAATCAACGACTATGGACACTAATAATAAAAATATAATAGTAAATAACAAATTTTATATAAGCGCATATGTATTTTATTAATAAAATTAAAATTTGGCTTAGAAAGTGTCAAACTGGTCACTTTTGGGTTTAGAGTGTCAAACACAGGTTTTTTCATTTCTATTAGTAAATTTACTTATAAATTGCCCCTTAAATTGGTATTTTAGCTAACCAATTTGTTAAACAGAGTTGAGTTCAAGTAAATTTAACCTTGGTTTTTGGTTTCAAACCCCTAAATTACTAGTAAAAATTAGCTTAAAATTGGTTAAGCCAAAAATACTAATAGATTCACATATGCGGCACTCATCTCCCTGGTACTCAACAAAGTGTCAAGTACCAGGGAGTCAAGTTTAAGGGAGCTGACCTTACCACAGTTGCCCCTAAAGTTGAAGTGCGGAGATTGAAATCTCCAAATCAATGGATTTTTTGAACTCCGCACTTTTTTTCAATAAATTTTTTTTCTAAAAAATTTTAATATTTTTCTTGAATTTGACTTTTTTTAAAATGTTTTTACTAGTAGCTAAAATAAAAAAAACAAGTTTGAAGTGCCCAAATTGATGAAACTTAAAACACACCTTAAATTAATTTGGCTTTTAAATAGATATTAATCATCCTTTTGAATATAGGGGACAAAATTGAAAGTGCAGAAATTAAAGTCCGGAAGTCTCTTCAATTTAATATTTGGGGCCCCAAAATTAAAAAATTAAAATATCACTTAATATTGATTCTATCACTATGTAATTGATCAGAAAAGCTTAAAAACATATCATACTCAACCAAATAAGCTAAAACCTATCATAAAGGTTCACAATCACCTGTATAACATTTGATTATAGTTTCAGTGATTTTTATTATATAAAAGATAGAGTGCTGAATGAAACAAATATTATATGATCACTTAGTAATTTACTGGGTGTAGTAATAGAGTGCACAAATCAAAAAAGCTTCAAATCAAAATTCAAAACACACTGATTTATTGCTCATCAATATATTTTAAATTATGATTGGAATTTAATATTTTATTAACTAAGCTCCAATAGGTGTTTATAATCAAAAGTGCGGAAATTGAAAGTGTATTTAAACCAAACAATTGCTCTACTTTAAAAAACCATAATAATTTAACCAATGTAATTTTAAAGCTTAAAATTAGTCTTTTAAAGGTTAAAGACTTGCTTTAGAGCATAGTAGAGATTCAGGCATTTTGGGTTAGTTTAGTGTAACCTTTTAAAGGGTTTAGTAAAAACTGCGGTTTTTGGCAGTTTTAAAAAATATTAAATTAATTTAATATGTTACTATGTTTCCTTATGTTTTTAGGGAGTTGTGGTGATCCACATGTATGCTGTTTTTCAGGCAAGGTTTGATTTGGCTTCAAATAAAGACAATATTCTGAAGTGTGACAATGTGTGGTTAGCTGGTGACACTGTAAACTAGTAGGTAACATAGGGCTGATAGGGGTAAGTAGGGTGAGCCTAGTAGGCAACATGGTCTACTAGAGTAAATAAGGCCTGTCTAGTAGGTAACATAGGACTACCAGGGGCAGATGTTGCCTCCACCCAGCGGAAGGAATTGGCTGCTTGGGGCTATAGTGCTTCATCCTGCAGGAAACTGTGGCTGCGGAAGGGTGAAGACTGAAATAGAAAGCAGGGAACTTTGTCTGTCTGGGGGGAGTAGGTTTTGGACCCCTGGCAGGTAACGCGGGCTGCCATGGAGGGGAAGAGCTTTGAGAGCTCTACGTACCCTAATACACTTACAGGAGGTCTGTGAGCAAGCACCCTACCTAACGGACTGGTAGGGTGTCCTTGTTTATGTCCCTATAGGAGCTTTGGGGGAACCCAAAGTGAGCATTGGAGGGTATAGACTTGCTCAGAGGTGTCACCAAGGCGGCTTGCTTGGGGAAGCAAGCTGCAGAACTTGGTGTGATCAGGCCTCTGGGAAGTAGAGCTGATTACTCTGCAACTGAAATCCCAGACTTAATCACCTGGGTGAGTAAAGACAACACATAGATATTGATCTATGATTGAATGGTCTAAGTGGATTACCACTTGTGAGGGCCTAGTCAAACACCAGTTCAATGTAGACTCATGACTGGGTCTACAAGTTCTGGTAATGGGGACTGAGATAAAGAACTGAGGTGCTTCACGGAATTGACAGAGAAAACTAGCAGGAGGGACTGTTTGGTCACAGTGAAGGCTAGTTGATGAACTGTTAATTCATATTGAATTCTGGGAACTAATATGGTTCAGTGTGTAGAAGGAACAAAGGAGGTTCCTAGAGAGGATTTGTTGAGGAGCTGGCTAAGGAGAAGTTGAAGAACAAGAAGATTATGATTCAGGACTAGCTGATCATAAAGCAGTATGGCCAAAGGACCAGAAGTTGGTGGTGAAGAACTGAAGAGCTGAGAGGATGAACTAGACAGACTGGATGCAGAGGCTGGAAGAGCTGATTTTAGTGACTTTTGAGAGAAAATATAGATAAAAAGAAGCAGTTAAAGAATAATTAAATACTACCTGATTATGATTTAAAAAGGGTTTAAAATCATATAATAAAAAAGAAAGAGAAGGAAAAAATATATAGTTTATTAGAACTATAAATTTGTTTAAGAAGAAGGATTGAAGAAGAAGGAAGCTGGAAAGGGAACGGAGAAACTGTAAGGGCAAAAGAGCAAATTTTGCCAAGAACAACTAGGAGAGGCAAAAGGACAAGCAGCAAGCAGGTTTGAAGTCACAAAATGTTGAAGGAAACACTGAGAAACACAGAGAAATGTTGAAAAATTGAAGGGTCAAAATTTGATTAAGGAAAACATATGTGGAAGCGCTCAAGATTCTCCAGAGAAACATGACAGGGATTGCGGCAAACCCGTTTTAAATGGGAGCAGTTGTTTACCCGGAGCAAGACAACCTCAGGTTTGAACCAGGGTAAAGGACAGTTCATCCGGAGAAACCTTTTTGGCGAAACCGTTGATTTGAGGCGTGTGATTGGCTGCAAGCAAGAGTTTATTTGATCAGTGTTTTAAGGGCTTTAACTTAAGAGTTAAAGCCTAAAAAATGAGGAGCAGAAGCAGAAAATTCAGGGCTTTCATTGGCTAAAGTAAGTTTAAAGGTTTAATATTATAGAAGAAGAAAAAAAAGGATAGTTTAAGCTTTTAATAACAAGAGTTCTAAGAGAGGTTTTTGGTCTGAAACAAGGGGCTATAAAAGGGAGAGCTATCTGAGACTCTTCAGGGACTAGATCAAGTGGATTAAAAAGGCCACAGAAGCTACAGAGGGAGCCAAAGACCAAGAATAGGAATCCAGAGCTGGAACAGACCGCAGGAGCCTAAGATTAGAACACAGGAGCCCAAGACTAAGGAGCAAGAGCCCAAGACCAAGTACAAGGAGTCCAAGAGATTGTTGAAGGAATTTAAGTATTAGCACCAATCCCTTATTATTCCCTATTCCAAGGCCATATATCAGAAGGTTTCTAAGGGGATCTTCCTTCTGACTGTGAATAAAGCGCCTATTACAACCCCTATCCAAATTTCCAGTGTAAAGAAAGAATATAAGTCCCATGATTCAATTACCCCACATTTTCTATCCTAGCCCAGGGGACAAGGAATCCTATTGCCTAGGGTGCAGGAAGTTTGCCTCTAGTAAGTCTGCCCAGGAGGAGTGGGAGAAGGTGACAAGGCATTTGGAAATGACAAATAGAGGAAGAGAGTTTATTGGGGGAGAGTTTGCAAGACTATTACAGGATTGGTATTGGCCCACAGAAGGGCTAGCACCTGCTGAAGTACAAGTGTATGGTGGAGACGCTTGCCTAGTAATTGGGAAGGTACTGGAGGAGTTTGCTCTTATGCAGGCCAAGTATAAGCTCCTCACCAACCATTCACCACTGTTGGAGAATGACAACTCCTCCAAGCCGGTCCCTGGCTACAACCCAGGACACACTTTAGGGACTGGTGACCAGGAACCCCACAGGAGTGTTGAGATTGAAGTGCCAATATCAAAACTCCCTAATTGTCTGATCAAAAGCCCCTTTTTCTCCTTTTAAAAGCATTATAGAGTTGACTACCTCAATTAAAAATATTTATTAAAACTAATAGCTTATAGTAAACAGCACTCTGACTTTCAGATTATGTTAAAAAAACGATATTTTTATTAATAATTTATATTTATTTTTTACTAAACAAATAATACTAACTTTGAGCCATCTAGATGCCCCCTAAGTCAACTCCCATCAACCCAAAGAAGGCCACCCTTTCCAGATCCAAGAAGCCTTCCCCCAAGACCACCAAGAAGATCACCAAGAAGACCGCCAAGGCCATCAAGAAGACCCCTGAGCCCTCCCCCTCTCCAGAAGAGGAGCCTTCTGAAGAGGAACCTACCCCCAGCCCCTCCAAGAGCCCAACTGGGCACAAGCTTGTCTACAGCCAGGCAGATGAAGAGGAGACGCCTCCCCACATCTCAGAAGAAGAACATGAAGACCTGTATGACTCTGGAGATTCTACACCCTTTGAGGATGGCCTTGAGACCTGAGATATCCTGAAAGTAAAAAATATTTGCAACTATGAAGAAGAGTTCTGACTGCCAGATATCCTATCATCTCCTTCCCAATAATGTCCTCCAAGGGCAATACTGGGTTCTACCATGATGGGTTTATATTTAAGTGTAATGATGGGCAGAAGCACTTGGTGCTTCATCATTACAAGTGTGAGGGGCCTGCCTGTGCCGCCCGCCTGACTACAACTGGGTTTACCCAGTTTAAGAAGCTGAACAATCAGCACACCTGCCTGGAACCAACTGGGGTATATCAGCGCCTAATAAAGTGGTACCTGCGCCAGAGGCAGCCTTTCAACAGGGGCCTTACCTCCCAGGAGATAGTCACTAGGGCTATTCACAACTTGACCAGCTTTCAAAAGATAGCAGTTGGTACTTTTGGATCCCTTCAGAAGTATGTCAGTGATAATTGCTGGAAGTCTGACAATGTGGGCAGATCTGCCACCTCCCTCCTGGAACTGGATATACCAAATGAGCTCAGAGTCACCTCTAAGGATGAACAGTTTCTCCTTCATGACAATGGGCCAGATGAGCATAAAAGAACCATCCGCTATGCCACCCAGGAGAACCTTAAGAGATTGATGCCAGCCAATATCTGGTTGGCTGATGGGACCTTCTCATCATGCCCTAAGATCTTTTCCCAGCTTTGGTGCATCTATGGGAAGTATGGTGATAAAATTTTACTAATGGTTTACTTTCTGATGTCAGGACAAAATGAGGATGATTATACTCATGCCTTGGAGATTCTAAAGGGGAAGTTGGATCTCCTTCCCCCTACTGATGACTCCACTTCTACCCCCAAGAGGAAGAAGTCTAAAACCCCAAGCCAACCTGATGATGAGGAAACATCAGAGCCTTACCATACCCACCTCCTTGTTGACTTTTAGCCTTCTCAAGCCAACGCCTTTAAAAAGGTATTTAAGAGCAAGCATCATGGTTGCTTCTTTCACTTCAGACAATGCCTCATAAGAAAGCTGCAGAGCTTTACTGAGCTTGACAGACTGGTTACCAGATCCACTTCCCAGGAGCCCAAGGTGGCCTTCAACTCTTTTTCCACCATTGTCTTGGTGAGAAAAGATGACTTTAGCAAGATCTATGAGGCCTTTAAGAATATCAAGTATATGGAGGACAATGCAGCTGCCTTTGCTCCATTTATTGATTACTTTGAACGCCAATGGATTGGAAAACTTGAAACCAGACGCCATGGAAGAAAGGAAAACAAGATTAAATAGAACCAGTTCAAGTTTTTTAAGAGTAAGACCATGAAGACTACTTCCTCCCTGGAAAGCTGGCACAACAAGTTTGCCAACTGTGTTGAGGTGAAGAAACCCAAGTTTAATGTACTGATCAACAAGCTCAAAGTTGAACAGGCAACCAATGAAACTCTTTATCAGGAGTTTTTAGATGGATGCCAAAGTGTTTCCCAGAGCAGCAAGGATCTCAAAAGCTTTGAGATAGTCACAAAAAACTCCCTCCTTCCCTATAACTCCTCCAACTGGCTCACTCATCTTGAGAACATTGCAAAAGTTCTTTAATAATCCAAATAAAATCTTGCATTGCTTTTACTTTTGTTTAATTTTATGCTGTGACAATAAAGATCTTATCATGCAAATACATTTTAAAGCAGTTTTTTTGTGTAGTTTTATATTTTATATTCAATTAAATACAGTTACATATAAATTTCAGTCTATTTTTTCTTTTGAAACTAAAATAAGCTTTCTTTTAAAAACAGCAAATTTAAGCATATTTTTATTATCCAGTATATACTTTTTATTGCAGAAACAAATTTCTTGGGGTTTTATTAGTCTATTAAAATTTTTAAAATATATAGTTTTATATTAAGAACTGTATTTTATTTGACTTCAAAGTTAACTTCTGGAAAATCAATTTTTGCACTTCAATCTTTGATATTTTCAATGTTTGCACCCTACATAGTGTTTCAATTTCTGCACTTTTTGGGGGTCCCATTTTCGATTTCTGCACTTTTGACATTAGTAACTTTGACTTTAGGCACTTGCCCCTCTTTTTTAATCTTTCTCTGGGTATATTAGGGAGCCACTGTACAAATTGGATGACCATCACACTGTCTGGCAAGATCAAATCAAGGCTGTCCTATTACACTATTGCCAAGACTTTGAGGCATTGGTAGAAGAGCTCAACCAGATTTGAGAGCATAGTAATGACCATTTTAAGTTGGTTAGAGCCTGTGTGGATGAATGGAATATCAAGCTACAGCATAGGTACAAGCTTGATAAGGCTATCATTGGGGATACACTATATCAAGTCCAAAAGTACATTGATGATAAAGTGGCTGCCCTTGGTTTAGTGACACCATACCTCCTCCTGAAAATTCTCCTACGTCTGAGGCCAAGATTTGAGAGGCCATTGCTGAGCTCAAGGCTATCACTTGTTGCCAATCTGTCTCAACTAATGTACCTACCCCTGATCCTTACATTATCATCTTGATGGATTAGGAGGCCACATTAAGAGGAGAGATTGCCTATCTACACTAACAATTTTATGATCAAGAGGACTCTTCCTCCAGATCTGAAGGTGAAAGTGAAGATTAAGAGAAAGATAAGGTGAAATAAGACGCCAAATAACACAAGTGCTTTCCTGGACTAGAAGGGCAACCATAAATTAATTATACCCTTGCATTAGATAACTTGGCTTCTGTGACTAATGAAATTGAAGATAGACAAGACATCTTGGAGAAGGAGATTCAAATATAAATATACTGAGACCATGAACAAGAAGATCTCTCCTCTGGTGCCACATACTATGGCTATGGGCAATAGAATAAAAGTGATTGTATGCACCTTGAATTTTACCAGATACGGATCAATGCAATTGGAACTATAGCATCAACCGCCAGGGACATTGGAGGACAGAAAAGTTCTACTCTAGACACTTTGGAGGAAAGCCTTTGTCTCCTATGGGCTAGACAACCTTCCACTGAGTCTGAGTTCAAAGGGAACCCCCATATTAATGTTCTTAATCAGGGTGATAATAGTAAATCTACATCTTTGTCTATTGATCCTAACTACAAACCCACATTTAAGCAGATCTTCAACCCCAAGACCTCCACCATTGCTTCTTTCCTGACAATCTATGAGACTACCATACAAAGGGATACATATGATCTGAAGAAGGAACACGTCCTTACCTGCCTACATTCTACCTGTTAAGAGGTTGTGGTTCCTGAACTCCAGTCCATAGTTACTTGGGAAGACATGAAACAAATTCTCATTAAAGAGTTTGGAGGCAACCTCAGCCTGGAGGTTAAGAAGGATTCCTTCATGCACATTGCCTTCAAACATAAGGAAACATTGGCTGAGTTTGCTGACCGCTTTTACATTGAAGGTCAACAACTCATCACCAGTTGCCAGCTGACTCCCTGGGAGGGGTATACTACATGTTCTAATGCGCTGAAAGTGAACCAGCTCTTATGATTACACTTTAAGGCACATAAGGCGTCCCTTACTTCAATGAAGAGTATCAAGACCCTCCTGCAGGACATGCACTTGACCCATGGGGGCACCATAGTTTGCAAGAATAAGGCCAATAACGCTGGAACCACTTCTTGTACTCCGTGCATTATGACTCTGAGCTCAAGTGGGCAGCCTAAGAGACAAGGATGTCATAATTGTGGTCAAATAGGGCACCACTCACGTACCTGCACCAACCCTTGGGTAGAGGGTTGCAACCCTAAGGAACAGGTGTGAAAAGAGAGGGTAAGCTTATAGGCAGAGACGCTCTTTGCTGACCAATCTCCCCCATCTCCTCCTGATCCTCCCTCCAACAAAGAACCACCCCCTTTGTCTGGCCCTACTATCCTCCATCTATTCCATGATCTCTTGAGCAACTCTGAGCCCAAAGACTCTGACTAAAATGAATCAGATGGTTATGGTTACTCACTGCTGGCTGTCCCTGAGGCTGTTTCTGTTCCATATAAACTTTGCTTGGGGAATACCACTACCACCACTTGCCCACCTCCTGATGATGCTAAGACTAAGGTGACCCGTTCTTATCTAGCTCAAGTTTACCAATCCCCTGTCTTGATGTACTCCTCAGAGGAAGCATCTGAAATAGCTCAGGCCCTCTTCTGTAATGTTTTTGTATCCTTACTGTTGCAAATTGTATAAAAGAAAGTTCTTGCCTTGAAATTCATGTTGGAAAAGTGGCAGAAAGAAATCAAAGCTGCCCATAATGTTATGGATGGCCTACCTCCTTTTAAAAAAGATACCACTGGTGTGGAGTTACCAATCCAGAAAGTCAAGATCAAGGCCATCTTGGACACATTATCTCCTGTTAATGTTGTATCTTATAAATTAATGAAGAAACTCAATTTAGTTCCAGACCTTAACTATACCCAGTTTTATGGAACAGCTGTAATGGCACATAATTGTGCTATTAGCGCTTACTCTGCTTTGCCAATGAGTTTTGATAAGCTCTTCATTGCCTCTCCAAATATTGTCTTAGAGAAAAAAAATATATGATCTTCTTGTAAACACTTGATTCCTGCAAGATTAAAATGGGATTTTCAACCTTTGAGATTGTTAATTATCCCTCTTAGGGTTTGAGGTCCAGCTATTCTTTGAGGAGCCTCCTCATATTTCTGGCAAGAGGCTTAAGACGTGTGTTCTTGAGTACCCTACTGGAATATTTAATCTCAAGTACAGGACACACTCATCTAATATGTGCTACCCTCCTCTTTTTTGCCCTACTTCAGAAGGAGTCTCATTGCTTGCCCCAGTATCCATCACCATACCTCCTGGATACCAGGTTGTTGTTGGCTCTCAGATCTCTTATTTACTACCTGAGAATTCCTTTCTGTAATTATATTCCCCTGAATCTCTGAGCCATAAGGAGCCTCTGTTATGCCCTGGGGGCTTTGGTCAAACTCATAAGAAACCTGTGCAGTTGCTGTTAAATAACCTGACTGCTTCCACCATGAATTTATCTCATGTACAAGTGGTTAGGAACAAATGTGTATTAGACACCAAACAGGTGACCTCCCTCTATCCTTTTGGGACATTTATTGACTTCAACTTACCAGAAAAAGAACCTCAATCTCTCTCTGTTTACTGCTACTGATTTCCCCTATCTGTCTACAATCCAACAAAAAGATGTACTTGATCTTTTAGATCAGTTAAAGAAAAATTTTGTGTCTGGCCCTAATGACTATATATTGATCAAAGGGGCTATCCATCAGATCAACACAGGAAACACTCCTCCTTTTTCTGTGCCAAGTTTTATTGTCACAGTCAATTAGAAGACGCCCAAGTATTGAAGGAGCTGAAACAACTCTTGGATGCTGGGTTACTGGCTCCATACTAAAGCCCTTGGGCCTCTCCTTTACTAATTCTCAAAAATAAGGATGGAGGACATAGTATTGTTATTTGATACTGTTTCTTTAACTCCTTCACCAAGAAGGACTTTTACCCCTTGCCCTGAATAAAAAAATGCTCTTAGAAGTCTAGGGGGTTTCAAATTCTTCTCTGCCATATAATTGGCTTGGGGATACTGGCAAGTCAACTTATCCCAAGAAGATTGCAAAAAGGCTGCCCTTACTACATCAGAAGGCCTGTTTGAACCCATTCAAATGCCTCAAGGACTCTTAAATGCTCCTGCCACTTTTCAATGTGCAATAGATTCAATCCTATAAGACCTTAAGCTCTTCTTTGTACTTGTGTACTTAGATGATATCACATTGTTCAGCTCTAACTTTACTGATAATCTAGAGCATCTCAAGGCTAAATTACTTAAGATCTGTGGTGCTGGACTGAATCTCAAACCTTTTAAATGCGCTTTATTTATGGAATAACTTGAGTTTTTGGGTCATGAAGTCACTCAGACTGGGATTTGACCTATGAACAACAAGGTCAAAGATATTGAAAGTATGATGCCCCCCACTAACCTGTGAGAAGTCCAAGTGTTTATAGGTGTAATAGGGTATTACTGTCAGTTCATCCCTGATTTTGCAGAGCTAAGTAAACCTATGGCTCAGTTGCTCAAAAATGTCCCTTTTGAATGGACTGATACCCAACAACAATTTTTTGAGGCCCTCAAGACCAAACTCAAAGAAGCTCTCATTCTGGTATACCCTGACTATAATAAGGAGTTTATCTTGTATACTGACGCTAGTGGAGTTGCTGTGGGCGCAATCCTAGCCCAGCTTGATGATGAATGTGTAGATAGACCCATGGCCTACTCCTCCTGTAGGCTTAAATAACATGAGAAGAATTATAGTGTTACCAAGAAGGAATGTTTGGAAGTTCTACACACTATTAAACAATTCCAACACTATATCTATGGGACTCATTTCACCGTGATTACAGACCATTCCTTGATCAAATGGCTACAAAAAATAAAAAAGCCTAAAGTTCAGTTATCTTGATGGGCCTTACCCTTGCAAGGGTATGACTTCACAGTGGTGCATGAACCTGGTGCTCAACATCATAATGCTGATGGTCTCTCCAGAATGCTCATCCTGGCTATACGCCACAATGAATCAATCAATTATATGATTTAATTGGCTATCCTGATGCTTATGCCACTGAAACTGAGGAAATAAGCCTGACCCTCCAAACTCTATCCAAGGACACCATCGTTTGAGATTGCCAGCTATTAAACAAGGTCAAAGATCTGTACAAGCCTTATGTGCAACCTAGCATGAGAGTAGCCATCATTATTCAGACCCATATTGATACTGGTCATGGTGGCCTGACCAAGACTTACAACTGAATATTTAAGAACTTCTACTGGTAAAACACAATCATCCTCACTCCTTATGTTCTCTTCACATATCACTCTTTTCAATTTCAGCGCCCACAATCCTCACAACATTAATTGAAGCTCATCCTGTCAAAGCATGCTTTCCACACTGTGAGTATTGACACTGTTGGCCCTCCCTGCTCTTACTCTGGTTGTTGATTTATCCTAATTGATGTAGACCGTTTCAGCAAACTGTTTAAGACAGGGCCACCAAAAATATCATCACTAATGTTGCAACTGAAGCAGTTGTAGTTCAGTATTTAGATTGGGGAAGACAACAGTCTAAATAGAAAGGACAAGAATAGGAATAAGTTATAGTTTATTGGAGAATAGCATAACCAATATACTAAAATTAAGAAGCCACAAGTCCACCAGGGATGGCACAGTGGCAGGTTCAACATAAGATAATTGTTGGGAATATCTTGATCAAGATATCAGTGTGTCAAATTGACAATGCTCTTAATTAGAAGATAGTTCTTGAAATTTGACAGTGCACTCAGATTGGTCCATACTGTTACTCACATCATGGGAGAAACTCTTCTAGTGCCCCCTGTGTATTGTGAGATATGTTAGTGAACCAGGGGGAAATCTCAGTTAAAACACCATGGACAAAGCTGAAAATAATTCAAAGGTGACCTTGGTCTCCTTGATCATACTTAAAGACCTGCTTGTTGAGATCCATATTTTTTGTCAGGCTCTTACTTATAGCCTTCTGGTAGAGGAAGAAGCACACTTGAGGGCTGATTTTAAATACTTTGATAAAGTTGTTATTCTATGAATAAATGAAGTCAAACATAAAAGTTAAATTATAAAGGAGAAATCATGGAGGCCTTTCAATTGAGCTTAATTGCTCCTGGGTGGCCTCTGAAGTGGCTTTGTTATTCTTATAGCTCATGTTTTCCTTTGGTTCCTCATTAAATGTTGAAAAGAAATAATCAAGCTTTTCTTTAAGTATTTTTAAAGATATGGGTGTAAACATACTCCCTTTTATTTGTGAGGGGGAAATATAAATGGAAAAGTGTGGGCATTTAAACTGTCATGAATTGATCAGAACTAATAAAATAGCTTTAACAAAGTTGAATAAACCCCATTGTAAAACCAAATATTACATTTGATAAGGCACTTAAGACCTTCTTGAGTAATAAAGCAGATGATAAACTTTGACCCTTGGCCATCATCATGAAGTAGAAAATAATTTTAAAGCATGGTGAGATTATATTCATAAGTGAGCCCCAACTCATCAATACTCTTGTATTTGAGATCAATGTCTTCACAAGATGTGTGCTAGTCAGTGATAACTCTCTGGAGCCTTTTATTTTTACCAACTTCTCATTATTTTAGGTTAGCATAAGTCATCTTTGACAAATCTAGTACCCCCTTATTGGCCATAGTGTGGAAAGAGTCAGGAAAGATGTCTATTAATTTGAGCTTCATATTGTCATTGAATAAATTATAGGCTCTATTCAAATCACATACTAATATTTGGACTTAACTTGATGTAGTTTAAGTTTTCTCCTTGTAATCTTTTTTAGAGTCTTCCTAATTTTCATATTTTATTTTACAGTTGAAGATTTTTCCTGAATTTCTGATGGGTAGTATGATAAATCTGCTCTCCTGAATCTACTAATTTATGTCTTGGGTCAAATCCAGTGCCTTGCTGATTTAGGGTACATTGGTTTTCAAACCTGTTGAGATAAACATATATTAGTCAATTTAGAACACATGAACTCAGTCTAAAAACAAAATCAGAAATCAAGGAATTTATATTAAATTACAATAGATTTGGATCCACTTTGATTTCATTTTTAGACTGAGTTCATGCATTCTAAACTGACTAATATACGTTTATCTCAACAGGTTTAAAAACTACTGTACCAAACTTCAGGCAAGAAAGCTCTGAAATAAGGGAATCATGCTGTACTTGAAGGCATGCAAACTCTTTCATCAGCTTACCACTAAGTAATTTTTTATCTGTTGCATAAACCATAGGATCTGCATGTACATTCCCTTCCTGAAGCGTATATAGCTCCTGGAACAACACTGTAAGCTCTCCTTTGAGAAAATATTTTCTTCGTGAAAAGAGTTTTACGCCTCTTTTTATCTTTAACAATTCAAAATCTTCTGATCAACTTTAGATTAAAATCCTTTGGCACTATCTAAACTTCTTCACTTGATCAGTTTTGGGTTAGGATATGATATATGAATTCTCCATTGGATAAAAGGGATACCTTAACAAAGGGCTGTGAACAATATTTATTAACTGTATAAAGATATCCCTTTAGAAACCTTTTATCAAAGTGCATTGTACTGCTGCTCTAATTCTCTACTGTTTCACCGTTATGTGGCCCTGCATTCTTTTATTGCTAAAGATTGATATTAATCTATCAGATCTTAATGACTACTAACGGCTCTAGGTTCTATTCTTTTATGTGTGTCTGGATGTCTCAATAGTTCCACTGTTCAATCTATGATATATAGCCCCTTGTTTTAGAACATTCCCCTTTAGGTTGCTTATTTTCAAAGCCTAAACTAGTATGTGCTCAAACTTTTCTATAATAAATTAAGCTTTCAAACCTACTATCTTAAGTCCAAGAGCATTTTTCTAATGTTCTGCAACATCTTTATTAATCTCTGGGCTTTTTAATCAATGAAAAAATTATCAAAACAAGCCTTAAACTTAACCAATGATGTTAGAATTCAATATCTTCAAACTTATAAAGTACTTTTCCTTCTTAACAGTTTGTTGATATTTGAATAGGAAACCTTCCTGCCATTTAAAGTGTTAATAATTTTTGCTTTGCATCCTGAAATTTTCCCATTTCCCTTCAATATTTCTGTGTTTGAATTCAACCATTTACATAGTAAATCACTTAGAGACTTGCTCCCCTGTGATTTATTCAATGTTTCACTTCAATTTTTTCCCTCATTACAAACTTGTGGTCAAACATTTAACCAAGTTTTTTTTAGTATTTTGCTCTCATAGCAAAGTGTTTTGGAGAAATGTTTCAGCTTTTTCCTCACTATATTCCTAAGCTGTTCTCAACTTATACTAATAAACTAGAATCTAACATTTCTATTATGTATATTTATGATCCTGTATCAGTTTTCTTCACCTAGGCTTTGCTTCCAATTCCTAGCAATGTCCCCTTAACTAGGCTTTCCAGAGGCAGAGATAATTTTTGTGCTAACTTTCACTTTATTCACCCAAGTGGCTAGCCTGTACTTTTCTGCACAAAGTAACCAACTTTACTTTCTAATACCCCAAATTATTAAGTTCAGCTGCTACTTCTCTAAACAACCACCCCAATTATGGTTTTAGGAACCTCATTCTTGCACATTAACAGTCATTTCCTCCCTTAAAGCTACCCATAAGACATGGATAGAGAAGCTCCCATCCTTGTGGTAGTGAAAACAAACTGTATTATAGACCCAGTTGGTATTAGGATTTCAATATCACATGGTATATCTATCACAGGGCATATCTTTATCCTTATATAGTACTAATATGTAGCTTTACTACTAGAACTTTAAGACTTAAAGAAAAACACCAACCATTGTTGGATGGGCAATATACAAAACAGCCTAAATTTACCTCTATTAGACAACCATCCTTTATTTATCCAATATCAGTCGCACCTTTCAAAGTACTCCAAATTTGGTTCATCACAATTCCCTTGCTCAATGTTCACCCAGATGATGAGCCTGAATATTGCCAACACATAGTAATAAGCTCTAATTCCTAGCACCCCAAGTCATTGAATTCATACAGTTATTTCATTAAATAGATACCTCAATAATGGACTTGGGCTTCCCATTCTTGAGCAGTACTCATAGGTGTCTCCTCTAAAAGATACCCAAAATATATGGATGGGAAAACAGCAAGCATCATTTTATTGTGCAAGCAAACTTTATTCCAGCCCCAAATTGCACATGAATGTAACACCCACTTAGTGTGTTCATCAAAATACTCATATAATACGGTACAAAGATTATTTCTGACTTGGTTCTTGGGGTCCCACTGAAAAATTTTGAGCATTATGGGGTATTTTTTGTTGATCTGTGACTTGAACGCCACTGTAATGATCCACATGAAGGCAGTTTGCAGGCAAGGGTTGATTTGGCTAAAATAAAGACTCTATGATTGAAATTAGAGAAGGATAGTGGCCTAAGACAGATAAATGTTTGGTAGGAAAGGATTACACTGTTGCAACATCTTTGATTACTCCCTCTTGGGGAATTAACACCCCGAGCAGATCACCAAATGGCTCATCAAATGGTTCACCAACCAGCCAGTAAACTGGTGACACCATTATCAGTCAACCATCTATAACAGGGATCACCTAATCCCAATCCTAAATGGAACACAGCTTTAATAAGCCTCATGACCCAAGAGGAACATTACTCAGATAAGCCCCATGGCCCTCATGATGTACAGGGACGGTATGTGGCTTATCATGATACTATATATTATTCTATACTCATATCCAATAAAGTATCATTCTATTATTAAATCTTCCCCTTATCTTGTTTATTATACTTCCCAGAAGTATATACTCAACTGTGGTAGCACAGGTAGGTTATCCATACCTACCCAACTCAAAGGAAAAATTCCTCCTAAGAAAAAGACCCAAACAATGGTACTTCCTAACAGTTGGAGAGACTATGAAAAAAGACAAGACATTCCTGCAGGCCTTGTTATCTACAACAACATCCTTGTACCCGTCAAACAATACAACACTCTCAAAGCCTGCAGATTGTTACCCACAGCGCCAACCACAACAGGACCACAACAGCCTGAGATACCCAATATTGTATTCCAACGCCTGTGTACAGCCAAAAAAAGCGCTTTTGCGGGACTACGTTGGGAAAATGCCTCTCTTTGGATCAACAGTACACAAAGCAAATTTGAGCAAGTGGACTACCCCCAAAGACTCTGAGTCAGTGAAATTTCCCTCTGCGTTACGGGAACCACATCACACTTTGTAAGTGGATGGCTAGCCCAACACCCCAACCAGAAGAAAAGCTGGGAACTATTCAAAACTGCATTCCTCAAAAAGTTCTCCATTAAGGATTCTGATGTAGTAATTATGACAGAGCTTCAAACCTTCAAGATGACAGGAACAATCAAGGAGTACATTGCTGCATAAAAAGACCTACATGACTGCACACCCAACATCATCAACTTTGATGAACCTGGGCCATGTTTGGACTTCTACAATGGCCTTCCCACGCACATTAGATGTCAGTTTGACATGACCTGCTGCAAGAACCTTGAAGATGTGTTCTTGGAAGGAAAACACGCAGCTCAAAAATCCTATGACCTACATGCAACCAACAAGTGCAAGGAGAGCCCTACAGCCAAGAAGGATCCTTGACCCAATAAGCAGAACAACTGAGCCAACAACACCCATCCTCAAACTGGAAATTGCACTGCGCAAGCCAACCAGGAAAGCACCAAAGATACCAACAAGGAGGGAAAAGCTTAGGGAAGTGCTTAGGTGAGCTGCCCTCCCCCAACCTACAAGACTTGTACAGGGACTAAGACGTGGACTCAATTATCATGATCCAAGTACCCTCCAGTGACCCTCTACTGTTTGCTGCCCAAACTGGAAATAAACTCCTTACTTATCCTTTCCGTTTTTGCAGATACCAGGGCACTGCACTATTTGACACTGGAGCAGACCAATCCCTTGTTAACAGGAAATTTGCTGACCTCATGAAACTACCTACCACCTGAATGAGTGTCAGGAGAGTCATCATGGCGGATAACAGAAGCACACCAGTCACTCAAGAGGCAAAACCTTTCCGCGCCCAAATTGGAGATGTGCAAACCACGCTCAGTGGCCTAATCATACCAATCCCCAAGTAAGATCTTATACTTGGCCTGGACTGGATGAGGAAAACAAACCCTCACATTGACTGGGATAGTGCTACCCTCACCATACAACAAGGAGAAGTGCATCACCATGTTTACCCAACTCACCTTGATACACTTATGAGGGATCATGTATTTGTGAAAATCATGGAAGCAGAAGAGGAAACCAACCCTAGCAAAATCAATTGGAACTCCTGCATATACAAGGTTATCCACTTTAAAAATACGGAAAATTAATGTGAAGAGAACCACATCTGAGACCAGATAGTTAACAAGTTCCCGCTGTCTTCCAAGAAACACTGCCAGTATTATCTCCTGACCGCAGCATACAACACAAAATTGACCTCAAAGGAAGTGTACCTAAAGTACAACCTATCTACCGCCTCACATCACAAGAAGACAACGCCCTAAAAGCTTACTTTGACAAAGCGCTTGAGAAAGGACTCATACAACCATCAAAGTCACCTTTTGGTGCTGCTGTCTTCTTTGTGGCAAAGAAATATGGAGGACTCTGCCTGTTCACTGACTACAGAGAACTCAACAAGGTCACAATTAAGAAAAGGTATTCCCTGCCCCTAATTTACAACCTTTTTGACGCCCTGGGGGGTCCCCAATCTTCACAAAAATTGATTTGACAGCAGGTTACCACCAAATTTGTGTGAAACCTGAAGACATTCCAAAGACTGTATTTAGAACTAAATACAGATCCTTTGAAGGTGTTGTTCTCAACTTTGGCATGACAAACGCTCCCAGTACCTTTGTGACCTTCATAAACGAGGTCTTCAAAGAACACATTGGGAAGCAAGCAATCATCTACCTGGACAACATAATTATCTTTAGTCAAACCTTAAAACAACACTGGGAAGACGTCCGCCTGGTCCTCTGCACCCTTGAAGAGAACCAATTCGTTGCAAAACCATCAAAGTGTGATTTCTTCTTGGAGGAACTTTCATTCCTTGGTCACATTATCAGCAAGGACAGAATCAAACCAGACCCAGACAAGATATGCGCCATAACTGAAATGCCAGCTCCAAGAAATAAGAGTGAACTCTGCACCTTCCTTGGGATTGTAGCCTACATAAGAAGGTTCATCCCTGATTGGGGTGCCCTAACAGCCCCTGTCTGCCATCACAGGCAAAACAACCAAGTTTTTCTGGACACTGCTACGTGATCAACACTTCCGCCAACTAAAAGAACACATGGTCACCGCCCCTATCCTCCAATACCCAAATTGTGAGGGAATCTATGAGCTAGAAACCAATGCTTCTGATTGTGCAATAGGAGGAGTACTTTAAATTTAAACTATAGAAAAAACTTCCTCCCTGTAGCATATGAATCAATAAAGCTTTCTGATGGTGAGCAAAAATATCTGATGCATGACAAAGAACTGGTAGTTATTGTCCACTGTCTAATGAAGTGAAGAGGCTACCTGGAAGATGCGCAGATATTTAAAGTGCTAACCAACCACAAGTCATTAGTGCTCTTCAAAACACAACAACACTTGTCAATAAGAAAAGCAGAATGGATGAATCTTATAAAGAGATATCCCATGCAAATCAAATATAAACCAGGCAAGGAAATGCTTACTGCAGATGCCCTGTCAAGGCTATATAGTAAACATGTCTTCTGCGCTGATGACAACCCCAACTGGCCCATGTTAATCATGGGGAATCTATAGGAAGGATTCCCACCTGGCACCCCAATGGACATCCAAGAGAAGGTCCTTAAGAACAAACATCTGTTCAAAAACGTATATGGTACACTACACTGAATACTTCCAAATGATGACACTGTACCCTACGTTCTGCCAACACAAAAGATTGACACAATCCTCCAATATCACAGAGATTTGGGACACACCCGCAGCATAAACTTGCATGAATACCTCAAAACACGCTACTGGTGGCCCAAAATGCTAGATGACATCAAAGAGGTACTGGAACAATGCAAAGTCTGTGAGAAGTATGCCCACACCAAAGCACCACCCAAGTCAGGTGTACCTGTATCCATCACACAACCCTTCAAAGTATGGTCACTGGATATTTTGGGATCAATGCCTAGCAAAAACAAGGGCAAGAAGTACATCATAACAGCTATTGACTATGCAACCAGATGGCCTGTGGCATAAGCCACCAAAAAACACAAAGACAACAATGTGAGACAATTTATTGGAAAAGAGATCATAACCAAATTTGGGAAACCTGATCTCCTGATCACGGATGGAGGCACCAAACTTAAAGCCATTGACACCAATATTTACCTTGCCAAAAATGGAATAAAACACATCACAGCCAGCCCATACCTCCCCCAAGCAAATGGACAAGTAAAACAACTAAACAGCGCGCTTGTAGAAGCCCTCAGTAAGTTATCTGCTAACAATCCAAAGGCCTAGGTTGACATGCTCCCAACAGCCCTCATAGTCTGTAGAACACAAGTTAGCCACAATAAAATCAAAAGCCTGCATGAACTTGTCTATGGGTATAAGCCCCCATTTTAGCACTACCTAAGGACCACAATTACCTCTGCCCAACAAAGTACCAGACAAAAGTGATCCTGATGTACAGCGCGCCAGGAAGGACCAAGAGGATAAGGAAAAGAAAGGGTTGAGAGGGAAGCAGTAATGCTACACCAAGAACACTTTCAAGTTGGAGACAATATCTGAGTCATTAACCATGACCAACACAAGTTGGAGCTAGGAATACGTGAACCAGGCATTGTCATGGAAGTTAAGGCCAATAACACCTACCTCATCAAAGAAATTGGAGCTCAGACTGAACTGAAACGTATGCACCACAACTGACTCTACATGTGCAAAGCAAGAACTGCCTAACAAAGTTCCAGACTCCCTGTTCCCAACACCAAACTGGATCAATACCAAGCGCGCATCCCCAACACTCTTAAGAAAATCCCCAAGGCTCTGCCTTCCAGCACCCCAGGGGGAGATGTTGCAACATCTTTGATTACTCCCTCTCAGGGAATTAGCGCCCCAAGCAGATCACTGAATGGCTCACCAAATGGTTCACCAACCAGCCAGTAAACTGGTGGCACCATTATCAGTCAACCATCTATGACAGGGATCACCTAATCCTGATCCTAAATGGAACACAACTTGAATAAGTGTTTGGCCCAAGAGGAACATTACTCGGATAAGCCCCATGACCCCCATGACTTACAGGGACAGTATGTTGCTTGTCATGATACTATATATTATTATATACTCATATCCAATAAAGTATCATTCTATTATTAAATCTTCCCTTTATCTCGTTTATTATACTTCCCAGAAGTATATACTCAACAGCACCCCAGTCTAGTAGGTAACTGATGGCTACTAGAAAAGGATGAAGTCACAACCTAGTAGATAACTGGTGCCTACTAGGGAAGAATAGCGCCCCAACCTAATAGGTAATTTATGGCTGCTAGGGAAGAATGAGCTGGGATAGCTCTGAGATCTTTTGGCCACTTGCAGGAGGTATTAAGATGGCAAATCTTATCTAGTTTAGGGGTAAGATTTCCATGTCTATGTCTTTCTGGCAGCTTTGGGGAGGTCCTGAAGCCACCAGAGAGGAATATTTATGCCCAGGAACGTTATCAAGGTAGTTTCTCAGGAAGCAGCTGCAGAACTTGGTAATGAATAGGTTTCTGGGAAGTAAAGTTGGTTACTTTTCAACTGAAAGCTCAAACTAACCAATTGAGTGAGTAAAAACAACTGTACATAAATTAGGATTGTCTTTAGTTGATGGTCTAAAGTGGTAGTCACTGATGGGGGCCTAGTCAGATGCTGACTTGCTTGTAGACTTATTTCCTGAGTCTGAAGTGTTGGTATGTAGACTATAGAAGGACAGAGCCTCAATGGTTCATAAAGAAGGACTTGCAGAAGAATGGAAGATGACTGAGAAGGACTAGAATAAGCAGAAGAAGGAGCAAAAGGAATGAACTTGAACAGTTAAAGATAGAAAAGAAAAGAAGTAAAAAGAAGAAAATAATTAAAGAAAGAATTAAGAAAAGAATTTAAAAATAAATAATAAAAAGAATTAAGAAAAAAGAATTAAAAAATAAAAAGAGAAGAGAGAAACAGTTGAAAGAAAATGAACTGTGAATTTATTAAGAGTTGATTAAGTAAGAAGAAGCAAGAACAAACAAAAACAGTATGGGGAAACTCTGAGGATGAAGACAAAGTTTTGCCAAAACCATAGGAAAGAGCAAGCAGCAGGCGGGTTTAAACTTCTCCAAGGGGGGAAAACACTGGAAACATGGAGAAATGTTGAAAAAATCAAAGTGTGAAAATGTCTTAAGTAAAACATAATAAGAAGCAATCAAGTTTGCCTGGAGAAACATGATAGGAATTACGGCAAAATTTTTCAAAATACAGAGCAAGTGTTTATCTGGAGCAAGACAACACCAGGTTCAAACCAGGGTCAAGAGCAAGCCATTCAGAAAAAGGTTTTGGGAAAAACTCAATCCAGACGTGTGATTGGCTGCAGGTCAAAGCTTGTTTGATCAAGGTTTTCAGGGCTTAAACTGAAGAGTTTAAGCCTAAAAAATGAGGGAATGAACAGGGAAAAGATGGTTTTTAATTGGCTAAAGTAAGTAAAAAAGTTTAATATATGATAGAGCAGAAGAAGCTGGATAGTTCAAGCCTGGAAAACCCAAAGGTCTGAGAAGGAGAAAGAGACTGAAACAAGGAGCTATAAAAGGGAGAGCAGCCTAAAGTATGTCAGGGATTGGAAACAGTGGATCACAAATGCCACAAAGACAGAGCAGAGAGCTGAGGACAAGGATAAAGAAGCATGAGCCTAAATAAATATCAGGGGTCCAAGATAAAGGAGCAGTATCTCAAGACTAAGGAGCAGGAGCCAAAGACCAAACACAAGGAGTACAAGAAATTTTTGAAGGACTCTAAGTATTGGTAAAGCCCTATTGTTTCTTATACCACCTGGGCCACATAACAGAAGGTTTTTAAGGGGATCTTCCTTCTGGAACAAATAAACACCCATTTTGACTCCTACATATATTTTTAAGTGATGCATTAGATCCTATAAGTGAATTGCCTAATATATTCTACCCTAGTCAAGAGAAAGAGAATACCTATTGCCAAAGTTGTAGAAGATTTGCTACTAGTAATACTTCCCAGGAAGGGTGGGAAAGGTTGACTAGACACCTTGAGATGACAGATAGGGGAAGAGAATTCATTGGGTTTGAGTTCACCAGACTCTTGAAAGATTGGTATCAGCCCCCATAGGGTCTAGCCTCAGCTGAATTTTAAGTACATGGAGGGGATACTTGCCTAGTAATAGAAAAAGTATTGGAGGAATGTGCTGTGATGCAGGCCAAGTATTAGCTTTCACTTAGCTACATGCCCCAACTAGGGAATGATAACCCCTTCCAGCCGGTCCCTGGCTTTGACCCAGGACACACAATGGGGACTGGTGAACAGGAACCCCACAGCCACCTTCTGCCTCTTGATCCTAATAGCATTCCTCTTTTTCATGAAGTATTTAAATTCCTGCATCTCAGTGGTGCAGGCAAGGTTAATATTTCTTGTAATTTTGTCCCAAGTTAGGCCACACTTATTGAGTGTCACAATCTCTTGAATAATTTGAGTGATGATGATTTTCTGTTTGGACTTTGAAGTTACAGGAGCTTCATACTGATTGAGTGTAACTAAATCCAATTGGCATTCAGATTCTGATGGTTCTAGAACTAATCTACTAATTTGAGTGGCTGTCTAGCTAATACCCTGTGAGAAGTCAAGTAGAGGAGAACAGCTAGAGCTGACCACCCAATGATGCTCAAATAGGGTGAGCCCATTTAAACAGTAGATATTAGCAGATCATTTTCCTTGTTTTCCAAATCAAGTATATGGGTATAAATGAGGACTTAACTAAAAAGATTCCCATGTTCATTGACACTGGTTTGGTAAGAATACTTCCTTTAGAGCAAATTAAAATTTTTGTTGCTAGTAAATATCACTAAAAATAAAAGCAATTAAAAAACTGCTAAATTAAGAAGTTTTAATTCAGCAAGACTTAGTTTATACTAATGCATATCCTAATTAAAAAAGTTCTCAAAACCTTTATATTCAAATAAAGAGTCTTGAAAATTGATAAATTGCCTATGTTTCTAATTTAATAACAATTAATTTTCTGTTTAAATGTGCTTGTTCTATTTTAAGAGGTAAAAATTATAAATCTTATTTGACTTCATTTTTTTGTTTGTGAAATCTCAGTTAAATGTTTCTCTGATTTTTATTATATCTACCTTTCAAAGCCTCAACTGTATTTATACTGAATTGCTTTACATTTCATAATAACTTTAATCTGTTTTGATTGCAGTAGCAAGGTGTTTTTTGTAGTTTGGGTTGTGTTATCTTGTGTTTTAATTACTCTTTTAATCCATTATTATATTATTTTTATTTCTTGTTTGGCATTTTTTCTGTTCAAACAAAAACTTTTAAATTATTTACAGTCTATATGTAAAGTTATGTCTCCCCCTTGGGCCTCTACTTCAATCCTCACCAAATGCTTGGGGATCTCTGCCAGATTATGCCTGGATATTTATCCAAAGATTTACTGAAAAAACCCAAGAAAGGACCTCACATTATTATTTGCTGAATTAGTTTGAAGATGCCCCCACTTAACCCACCCAAGAGACACCTCTGGTTAAATGTCATGTGCAAGAGCGGCCAGAAGCAGTGGTAATTGCATCCAAGACAGGCTCCTCAATTTTAGTTGAGTCAATTTTTCCTTTGATTTTGTCCATTTGAATTTGTCCAGAGTTGCCTGCCTCAAGAAATGTATCCATATTCCCTCATATTATTGGTTGATTAGTTTTGGCATTCAACTTCCCACCAAAATTTCATCCCTCTCTTTAAATGAATGCAAGAGTTGTAAAAGACCTTGGTTATCACTCTCTAACCTAATAAAATTTGACATTTGTTAATGTTTCTGGCCATTTGGTTTTGTCTGTTGCTTTGGTGTTCAGTTAATTCCTCCCCCCTTTTGGCCTCCCAGGAATTGTCAGCAACAACCTTTCAGTTGTTGCTGAAACCAAAATTTTATTGTGGTTGAGAGCTAGATTTTATTTCCTACTACCCTGCTCCCCAATTCTCACACTATAACTTGCCTGAGTTGTACTTTGTTTAAGTTTGATTATATTTACAGATGACCCAATTTACTTATCTCCACAGCTTTGAAAACTACTTTACTTTTTGAGTAATCATAAACACCTGTGAATCAAAGGGAAAGCAACCTGGTTTAAGCTAGACTCAAGGATTGAATCTCATGCAGGCCAAAAAATTGGCATTTAAATGGGATCATTAGCAACATTATATATCTATTGGATATATTCTAGGTTTTAAGTTGGACAGGAATTATTTGAAAGCTTGTATATTGACATTTTTCTTTTTTCTAAGTTGAATTAAATGTGATGTGTTGTACTGTTGCATAATTACTGATCTCAGCTGTATAATAAAAAGTCTGCTAATATAGTGCTGTAGAAGAAGTTGTTACACTAATAACTTAGCTCATAGCTGCACTTGATGCTTTTGATTTTAAAGCTGCACTCTAGAAGATGGTCATGGTTTGAAATAAACTGGCTATTACACATCCTACTGACACAAATCTTAAAGGCTAACACAAAATTATACCAATTAATTTATACAATACCTAATTTTTTGTCTTAGTAGAAACAACAGTGAACTCAAGCCAAAATTATAACAGTTCTGCAGTAATAAAAATCAAGTGTAACTTAAAGATACACCTTGAGTAAGGATTCAACTTGAAACTGGGCACAATTTGTTTAGAAAAAAGTATACTTATAGAATTTCTTTTCTATGACTTCTAAACCTGTTCTCTGTACCAAGTGATAATTCTTTTAAGCAATGCCTCTGAAACCATTAGGAATAAGGTCCTAGATCTTTGATTCTAGTGTAATATAACATCAGGAAAAATCTTGTCTTCCAAAAGAACATTCCCAAGATCCTTATATCTACATAGACACTTTGTAATGATCAACTCAGTTGAAATAACCCCTAGCTATCCTCACCAAATAGTATTTAACTTTTTGTCAAGTATATACTTCTGAGAAGTATAATAAATGAGATAAAGGGGAAAATTAAGAAGAGAATGCTACTTTATTTGATATGAATATATGTTATTATATAGTATCATGGGAAGCCAAATACTGTCCATGTACATCATGGTGACCATGGGGCTTAACCAAGTAATTGTTCCCCTTAAGTCACAAGGCTTGTCCAAGTTATGTTCTGTTTAAGATTCAAAATGTTTGATCCTTGTAATAGATGGCCAAATTATAACAGTGCTACTGACTTAATGGTTAGTCAGGAAATCATTTGGCAAGTCACTCAGGGAATTAATTCCCCAGGAGGAAGTAATTGTAGATGTTGTGATACTTTCTAAGTTTTTATTTAAAAGTATTTGCTAGGAAAATGAGCAAACTACTTTAATACACAAACTTGTTGCATAACTTTCTATATTTTTATTCTTCAGGTGCTAATTGGTGAACAAGCCCTTCACCTAGAAATTGATTAGCTACATAAGTTATGATAGACATACCATCAAGCCCATTATACACAAAGATATTATTTATGGGCTTATCCTTTGCAGAAACTATTTTAAGGGCTTCCTGTGCCATTATACCACCTATAATGGCAGTACATGGAGCTAACTCTCCTTGAGCCAGAGGAATGATATTGCTAAAAGGATCAGACTCTTACCATCAAATAGCTTACTAAAAAGGAATTGCAGAGTTGAAGCTTGCCAGTACTTCTTTCTGAAGTTTTTCGTTGACTGGGAAGAAGTCCAATACTACCTTTTCAAGCATATTTTTCAGCATTGCAAGGTCTTCGGGTGATTGGGATGGGCGACACTTCTCAGCATTGCAAAAATCAAGAATAACTTAACTGTGAGAATAAGCAAAGGCCATACATACCTTTGTTTAGAATAAAAGTGGGAGATAATTTACGCAAAAGTTGCTTTTTAGTCCCCTTTGCAAAAGTGGTTTTAAAAGATTGACTTAAAGAGACATAACATGTTTCATCTATTGTTTCAGCACTACAATAGAATAAGTATTTCAAATTACAGTTCCTTACACTTTGCATTTATGAGCTACTAAATCAAAAAAAGAAATCCCAACATGCCAAATGTATTTCCTGAAATATATTTGATGCCTTTGGAACGACAAATTTGATTCATTCTCAAGCTGAAAATTAATCACTTTAACTAGAATCTTTACCATCTCATCAAGGGTGGCATCTGCATGACAGACAAGATGCTGACCTTCAAGAAGCTCTGGAGTGAATGATGTTTTAGCCAGCATTGATACTTTAGGATTAAGCAACTTGAGCTTTTCAACACACACTTCAGCTCTCTGAACAGATAAATAATAGACAAATTTTGATATTGTACCATCTTTCCCTGGTCAGAAAAGTTAATATAGAAATTTGACCCTAATTCTCCTAACTCAACACTTCTTTCATCAACAACAATGATTTGGCCTACCCCAGCAAGAACCATATTTTTCATAAGCTCAATGCTGAGACCAGAAGTCCCCAAGACTAAAATAGATGAGTTCTTCATTCTAAAATAAAATAATTAGGATACAATAAAAATCAATGGTAAATTAAAAACAAAGTTGTGGCTTGTACCTAGCTTGTGCCTCAAAGCCCCACACTCTAATCTGCCTATCATAAATAGCAGTCTCATCTTTTGATATCTGTAAAGACATTTCTATATTTGAACAGCAGATTCTTTAAAAGCTGCTCAAAAGTACAATCCTGACTACTAAATTTAACAGGGTTCGGGGAGCTAATTTTATAGTCGAAAGGAGCGATAACAAATGAAATTTTATCTAACTTTTTGATTCGATGAAGATCAAGCTTTTGCCAGTTAAGTTTTGTTTTATTTCGCTTGATCTTTTTTCAAGTTTAAGTTTACGCTCCTTAGGAGTGTGGTTTTGATTTTAAAATCAAACTTTCGTTTCTCGCTTTGATTGTTTTCGAGTTGCACTAAGGCTCTATTTTTTAACCACATCGAATAAAAGAGGAGTTTATTTAGCGCTTGGTAATGACTAGGGATGCTTCGGCCTAGCCCTAGCTAGCTTCTGACTCTGGGCCACTATAACCAAAGTGGCACTAATTAATATTTACTTTTAAACTATCTTTGAGAGGATTGACACAGGCTGAAACTTACCAATGCAGCACCAGTGATAACTCAGCCCAATGACATGTGTAAAGTTTAACTTGAATTATCGATTCGATGCATTTTATTAACTTTTAGGCTAGGATTACGTACCATCTATTAATACATACATGTAACTTTTAATCATACTTTCTTTTTTAAATTAAGACAAATATTATTATAATAACGATTACATACTAGTACAAAAATCTAGAAATACTCGTTTAACTTTTTCATTGCTTTTACTTTTAAGGTTAGTTTATCAACAATAGTAGTACCCAACGGCTTAGCTATAAGGTTCTTGTTTAGTATCGAAAAACATTATCAGCTCTGGATAAACTTATGTTGAGGGTCTGGATGTACAAGCATTCTGGCTACCACCAACCTACTTAACATCCAGCCATCGCCCAATTTGGTGCCCTTTCAATATACCATTTGACATACCAAGAATGGTAACCAAGCAATATCACATGACTGTCCAAGTATCCAGTGGCTCAAACCCATCCCGTACATGACCAACCCCTAGGTTTGATCCAACTAAATCCCCGCCACAGTCAAGTCTATATAAGTCTAAAGTATTATCCAATAAAATATACTTCTCTTCTTTCCTAATTCCATATTTGAAGCTTCCCCAAAAGGCGCTCCTTATCACTTAAAAGGACTCTTTAGTTTCATCAATGCTTTCTAAAGGATCACTAATCTTTGCTGTATTCTTGAGTTCATTACTGTAGATATCAGGATACTGTGTAAAGCATTGTTGTATATCACAGATGCCATGTACTACCTTAGGCACAGCCAAGGAACACAACAGGGAAACCCCAGCTGTAGGATTGGGTTTTTACTAAGTTATGAGGTTAGTCTTCATAAATGAATAAGAGATTTACTTTAAGGCCCTGGGAAAACAGAATAAACAGGATACTCCTCTAGTTATAGCTAGGGTGGGTGCACCAAAGGACAGGGAAAGTATACAAAGAAAGGATGTGGATTAAACTTCAATTTTATTTTGAAAGTAACAGAATTTATAATACTTTGTGTGACCCTAAGACATTACATAGATGGAGGGATCAAGTGCCACTAGCACACATGGGGTGCAGATTGTTGGGTACTTACTTAATTTCAACAACTAGATTTCTGGCAGCAGGATTTCCAAGAAAATGATATCATTTTAAATTTTAAAAAATTAATTACAGATTTAAGATTTAAAATATGATATCATTTTTTTGGAATTAGCATTTTTAGAAATTCTGTTGTTGTGATTGACATGGGTACTAATCATTGTGGCACAAGAACAGATGAGAAATTGATCCAACTCTTTTTAAGGAGTTATCACAATTTTGGAGAGTGATGAGAATATACCATAATTGCTTTCACAATTTGATCCCACCATAGGCCAAATAAAAACTGTGTAGATATGACTATTCATGATAATAGAATTTAGCAACATAATTATTTAGTTTTGGTTCAGTGGTATAGTAGTTTTCAAAGCTATGGCGCTAAGCAAAATCAACTCAGAAGTAAACAGAATCAACTCAGATATAAATAAAATCAATGTATCTCAGAACGGAATAGGGGTGAGCCCAAATCTATTGTTAATCAATATAAATTATTTGTTTTGAATTTCATTTTCATTCTAGTTGATTTTGTTTAAATCTCAGATGTTTTCAATTAAATCTCAGCTGTTTTTGCTTACAGATGAGTTTTTTGCTTAGCATCAAAGCTTTGAAAACTACTGTAATACAATAATAATTTATCTAATAGTATGCATTGTAAAAAATAAATATATCAACCACAGGTTAAATATAGCTTACTAAGTGCTTTTAATTTTCAACATAATATGCTATATATATATGTGTGTTTATAAATCAACTAATTATATAAAAACATAGTGTTGAGTATATACTTCTGAGAAGTATAACAAATTAAATAAAATGGAAAATTAAGAAGATAATAATACTTTATTGATATGAATTTAGAGGATTATATAGTATCATGGGAAGCCACATGCGGTCAGGATTTTTGGGATATCAAATAATTAATGGTTTCAACCAATTAACACAGGTCAGCGGTCAATCTCTCTTAGGAATAATTCTAACAAAATAATGTGGGCAACCAGGCCACAAGGTTAATGGATCAATGATGAAATCATATCCTGGTATTAAAAAATTCCCTGTTCCTAATTAATGAGCGGAATATGCACTTATTGCTCATTAATTAGTTTCCATCTGCAAGCATCTCAATATGCACCACATAATAATTATTATACTAAACTTTAATTATATACTGGAACAAGAGGGCTGTCATATGGGCCATCATTTGCATTAAGTCTAGAAGAGTCCAACATTGACTGGGCTGCAAGGCCAAACACTTTAAGATAAAAGACTCTGAGCCTATTGCATTAGAGAAGCTCTGACTGAGGAACAATCATGTCGTGTTCTGAGGCGCGGCACAGATACACAACAGGAAATCCTAACCTTAGGATTGGCTTTGTACTAAGTCTTGGTTAGATGACAGGAAAAGCTATGCAATTACCTTGCAGCCCCGGAAGAATACTCTCTACTAGTTGTGGCTAGAGAGAGGCGCAGAAGTGCTGAAGACACAAAGACAAAAATGTGAATAGAACTTAATTTTTACTGGTGAATATGAAATGTAATATATAGTGGTTAGAAATACCACAAAACACTAACAGGTGGTAGGATCACTCACCACCAGCATGAGTGGGCGAGTGAGTTGCACAGGATCAAGAAACCAAACAATTGTATTTCCTGATTTAGTTATCAACTCATTTTGAGAGGCAAAAGTGAAAGCAAGAGATTTGTCTTCAAAATGGCCCACCAAAGGCAAAATTGACACATGGTGAATAGAGGTATTCACAACATTGCCCTCCCCTAGATTGGCCTTAGGGGGGTGGTATTTGCAGAGGAACTTGGCATGCACTCGAGAAAAGAGACAGCCACTGGAGAGGAGCTTTACAGTGTATTTGGACCCTTGTTTGAAGGTCACTTCCAAAGGGCCAATCCACAGAGTGTCCAGCTTATGCGCGCGCCCACCTAATTTATGTTGGTAATAAAGAACATGGTCACCAACATCAAATTCAGGCAAGGGGGAGCACCCAGCATTATTGAGGGAAAGTTCAAGCATCTTAGTCTTGTATGCAGAAGTGTAGGAAGTGGCCTGTATATCAATTATGCAGTTGACTAGATCCTTGATGTGGTTGTCAGGATTCATGGCCTTATCAGAGGAAAGCAGGCCCCCCCCAAGAGCAATGGGGTAGTAGCCTCTCGCCCATACAGCATAGCAAAGGGGGAGTACCCAGTGACACAATGTTTGCTAAGGTGATACACAAAGAGAGCAGCAGGTAGGTATAGGTCCCAATTGGCAGCGTCAGAGTAGGTGAGCTTTCTCATGATGGAGACCAGTTTTGAATTTGCACTCTCAACTGCCCCATTGATAGAAGGGTTGTAGGGGGCAGAGAATGACTGGTGGGACCCCAAAGCTTCAACAACAGAGGTTATCAGCTTGGCATTGAAGTTAGTCCCATTATCTGAGAGCAACACTTGAGGACAGCCATGGCAGTAGAAAACATCTTGTAACAGGAAGGCAGCAGTTGTCTTAGCTGTGATGTCCTTTGTAGGATGAGCCTCTACCCACTTGCTGAAGTGATCAACCACAATCAGGATAAAGCGACACCCAGAACGTGAGTGGGAGAGAGGACCCACTGCGTCTGTAATACCCTGAAATGATGGGCACCACTTGGAGTATGTATGGTAGCAAATTGGTGAACTTGAAACCTGTCAGGGCAGTGATTATGGAATACACTGTCATCAGCCAACAGAAGACCTTGGTGTGTATGTTGAAGCATCCAAAACTCCCGGCAAAGTAGGTGAGGATGTAGTAAGCAGACATATACACAGCTACGGAGAGTGTCAAATGGGGAGATACCAGAGGAGGCCAGGGTCCAGTGTTTGAAGAGTTAAGTTGGCCAGGGTTGTGGTATGGGTCATAACCTAGTCCTTCTGTAGAGGGGCCAAAGAACTCTGAACTCTGTTGGTAGCCTCCAATACCAAGGCAAGCTGTGAGTACAGCTGTGAAGATGTGGTGATTCATCTTCACTGGGTTGGAGGGTTAGCAGGGGCTTGATTGGTAAGTTTTAACTGTAGTTGAAGTTGAAATTTCACTTTATTGAGGGTATTAGTCTCAATAATAGCACAAGCTATTACTGAGAGGAGATCCTTTATTTATAGTGGGCCCCCACTTGCAAAGTTTTGCAAATGGGAGTGAAAACAGGGGACTGGAGTACCCAAAAGTTTGGTCACAGGAATTGGGAATTGGTGTTTGAAGGAATGGCCAAACCCTTGTTCCCAGGCAATCTGTTGGGGTTTTAGACAGTTCTGCTTGGGACTAATAATTTCCTCTGGATGGGTGATCAGGTGGTGATGACAACTCTTGGTTTGAAACACTTCTATTTTTGGCGTGGGGATGCTAGTTTGGTTGGAGTCTAGGCCTAGCTGATTGTTGCCATCTACCTGGTCCCATTGGCTGTAGGTCATATTGTTTTTATCTTCTGAAGTTATTTTTGGCTTTTCCTCTATATTTTTAGAATTTGGTTTGGTTTTTGAAACATGAATTTGCCCTTCTTCTTGGGCCCAAGAATTATTCCTAAAATTTTCCCTTGTTTCAAGGGACTTTTCTGATTAGCTGGGTGTCATGGTGGGTTTTGGTTAGCTGGGGAGTGGGCCCTGGGACCCGGGTGGGCGGCCTGGGGGCAAGCGGCGGGTCCGCAGGGGGAGGGGTGGGTGAGCAGGTGGGAGGCTGGCGGCGGGCCCACTGGTGCCAGCCTGGGCGGGCAGGGGGCTTGCGGGTGGCGGGCTGGGTGCGGGGAGGCTGGCAGAGGGGGGCAGGCGCCTGCCCAGATGATAAAATGATCCGGTTCTCATCAAAATCTGTTTTTCCCAAATTTTGATTTTTCTTTTCCCCTGATAATGGGGGAAATTTCCTATCAAAATTTTCCCCTCCTTGTGGGCATTTCTTTACTTGTTTCCAACATTTTTCCTCAGTCAAAATCTGGTTTATGTCAGGAATATTCCTGACAGCGTCAATGCTGACAGTATGAAAAGCATGTTGAGGGGGAACTAATTTGAACTTGTGGGCAACAGCTCAAGGCCTCTACAGCTGGCAGTTGTGGCAACTAGCTATGACGTCTGGGATTAGCAGGCAAAGGTTTTCCCAGAAGTAATTCTTCTGAAGCCAGTCAAAAGTCTTAGTGATGCCTCCATTCCCAGTCTCTTTATGAGCTTGCGACACCAACAAGAGGTAAAGACTGGGTCGTACATAGGGCGGATACTGATCTTGTACCTTTTTGAAGAGTTGATTGTTGCGTATGAGGGTATCTTCAGATAGCTTGGACAAGGCCAGTTGGACCTCTTCTGTCTTGCTTTCCCAAGAAGAAGGGTATCCAATTAGTTTGTACAATTGGTCAGCCTCCGCAGGATGTAAAGCAAGAATGGGCATTCTGGATAGCCCATCAGCGTTCTGATGTTGAATCCCAGGGCAATGGAGCACAGTGAAGTTGTAACCTTGCAGACGTAGGGCCCATCTAGCTAGGCGCCCTTCTGGCTCCTTAAGTTGTTGTAACCATTTAAGCAAAGTGTGGTCAGTGACAACTGTGAAATGGATACCATACACGTAGTGGTGGAACTATTTGACTGGATGCAACACAGAAAGACACTCCTTCTCTGTGACACTATAATTCTTCTTGTGTTTGTTTAGCACAAGGAAGGTGTAAGCCACATGATGCTCTACACCCTTGTCATCTAGTTGGGCCAGAGTGGCTCCAATAGCAAGATCACTAGCGTCAGTGTATAGGATGAACTCCTTATCATGGTCAGGATACACTAGGATTGGCGCCTGCATGAGTTTTTGCTTAAGGGTTTCAAAGGCTTGCTGCTGACTGGCAGTCCATTCAAAAGGGACATTATGTAATAGCTGGACTAGAGGTTCACTAGTATCAGTGAAGTCAGGGATAAACTGTCTTTAGTAGCCCATCATCCCTAGAAAGACTTGTACCTCTCACAGGTTGGTTGGTGGAAGCATTTTGTCAATGGCCTCAACCTTCTTAGTCATTGGGCAAATCCCAAGCTGGGTTATTTCATGGCCCAAGAATTCAAGATGCTCTTTGAAGAAGACGCACTTGGAAGGTTTTAGCTTAAGACCAGCTTCTCAAATCTTTATGAACACCTCCTTGAGATAAGCCAGGTGATTGGTGAAGGTAGCACTGAGAACCGTTATATCATCCAAGTATGCTAGGTTGCACAACAAATTCAAGTCATAGAGGATGGAGTCCATGGCCCTTTGAAAGGTGGCTGGGGCATTGCAGAGTCCCTGCGGCATACAAGTAGGCTCAAAAAGCCCTTCAGAGGTAATGGGTGCAGCTTTTTGACAATCCTTGGGCGGTAGGTCAACTTGCCAATATCCAGATGCCAGATCCATGCCAGAGAAGAACTTTGAGCCTCCAAGACGTTTGAGGGCATCATCAATACACAGCAAGGGGTATGAGTCCATCTTGATCAAAGAGTTCAGTTGGCAATAGTCCATCACATTACAATGACCCCCATCCTTACTCTTTAAGATGAGTAGCGGGGATGCCCAAGGACTTTGGGAGGGCGCCAGCAGCCCAGCGGCCAACAGTTGTTTGAGCTCTTTAGATACCTGGGCGTCCTCTACACAGCTGCAGCAATATGGTTTAGCACGGAAGGAAGGAGCGTTGCCAGTGTCAATCTGATGGATAGCGCCTTTGGCTAACCCATAGTCAGTACTGTCTTTAGCAAAGATATCAGAAAATTGGTCTAGCAGATCTAGCACCTCTTTATGTTGAACTGGAGACAGCTGAGGAAAGTCCTGCGTAGTGAACAAGGATATGACTTGGGGCTCATCCTCAGGTAGATTAAAGTCTTGGAACGTGCCAAATGGATGAAGAGACAGGACATTAGGAGTGCTTAACAACTTTCCATATCCAACAAACTGCCCTCTAGACACAGTAATGGGGAGAGAAGTCAGGTTAGCTACCGAAAATTGAACAGGGTCTTTATGAGAGACATCTAGGATCCCAGGACAGAGATAAGGTTCATTGCATCCTAGAAAGGGGGGAGAGTACAACTCCAAGAAGGTTTGCTCAGGTAGTTCATACAATATCTGGGAGTCTAGGATGGCCTGGGAGCCAGGTGGGATGGTGACAGCAGACGTGGCTAGGAGACAGATCCCTTCAGACGCTGGACAAGCCATGGGTAGACATTTCATGTTTGAGGAGTGAGTGCAATATTTGAGGTTGAAGACTCCAGTGGGAAATTCCAAGGCACATGTCTTGAGCTGTTTACCGGGAACTTTAACCGGCTCTTCAAAGATCAGAGGGACTTTGTACCCCAGAATGGAGAGGTAACCATCTTATAAGTTGCTTATCCCGTTATATTCCCTAAGGAACCGGGTGCCAGCTAAGAGATTATAACTCTTGTTTTCCAAGACAACTGCTGGCGCAGCTAGGAGAAGCTTGCCAAATCACATGGGTAGAGAAGAGTATGCCCCTATGGCGCGGGTCATAGACAGTCCAGCTGTGCCATATGACTGGTGATAATTAAGGTCAGGGGCAAGTTTGAGTTTCTTCACAAGCTTGGAGGAGACAATGTTGACTGGTGAGCCAGTGTCTAAGACGGCCTTGACCTTCACTTTTTGAATGGATATCTCTACTTGAATGGTAGTGCAACCAAAGGGTGGAAGGACAGCCAAGATATCTTGAGACTCTGCTAGTTCCTTATCCCACTTCTCAATCATGCATCTCAACCCTGGGAACTCCTTATAAACAAAATGTAGAGGATGCAAAACAGATACATTCTTGAAGACAGCGTCAGCAACCTCAGCAGCTTCTTCTGACAACTCCACTAGCACAGGGGACCTCTTAGCTTGAGTGAGGTAAGAGCAAGAGACAACTTCTTTGGCTTAAGGCAAAGGTTTAGCGGTAGTTGTAGTCTTTACTGATCACAATTTATAGGGGACCATAATGGTTTCAGGAACAGCCAGAACAGAGTCCCATATGCATTGGCATTGTCAGTATCAGAGTCATCCAGGTCAGAGTTGTCAGAGATATTGTGGAACAAGAGGAGGATAGGAGGAGCCTCATTATCAGCAGGCTCAGAGTCAGATATAGAGGGAGGGATTGAAAGAGACTGGGAAGAATTGTCAACCAAGAGCGTCTCTGCCTCTAGGTTGACTGTTCTTTTCCCGCCTGCTCTTTTGGATCAGCTTCTTTAACCTGTGGGTTGGTGCAGACTCAAGAATGGTGACCTATCTGGCCACAGTTGTGGCAACCTTGGCATCAAAGAGGATTCTGCAAGCTCATGTTAAGAATGTAAGGACCACAGGAAGATGAACCAGAGCTAGAAGTAGCTTGACCTTCCCAAACAACTGCTCTAGAATGGGTAAGGTGCATGTCATGCAACAGCGTCTTTATGCTCTTCATAGAGGAAAGCATAGATTTATGGGCTTTGAAGTGAAGACACAGAAGCTGGTTAACTTTGAGGGCTTGAGCGCAAGCCATGTAAGCTTCATGGGCTGTCAATTGTCTGCTTGTTATCAGTTGCTACCCTTCCATGTAGAATCTGTCTGCAAACTCAGCTAGCGTCTCCTTAGGCTTGAAAGCAATGTGCATAAAAGCGTCCTTTTTAACTTCCAGGCTAAGGTCACCACCAAACTTGTCAATTAAAAGCTACTTCATATCTTCCCATGTCTCAATGGTGGGTAGTTCAGGCACCACCACCTCCTAGCAAGTCAGGTGTAGACAGGTCAGAATATGTTCCTTCTTAACCTTGTCTGATGCTTGTCTCATGGCAGTTTTGTATATAGTTAGGAAAGCTGCAATGGTTGAGGTTTGAGATCAAAGTCTTGCTTAAAGGTAGGCTTAAAATGTGCTTTGGGAGTTGGACCACCATTGTTGCTATTGAGTACGTTTATACACAGGGAAAACTCTGCTTCAGATTCAGAGGGGGTCTGTCTAACCCATAGCTGACAAACACTCTCTTCAAGGGTAGTCAGGCTCTCATCAACGCGGGCACCTGTATTGACAGCTTGGGTGGTCTGTTGTGCAGTAGTATCTAGGCGTTGACCTTGGGTGTTCACTACTGTGGAGACCTCAGCCAGTTGAGTAGTAAGGGATGGCCCCACTGAGAGGCAAGGGGCAAACCTGTTGTTCACAGAGTCAATCAGTTCACTCATCTCTTGTACGTCTCTATCCAGCTCAGTATAGTCCCGCTTTAAATGATTCACCTTGTTAGCTAGGACAATTAGTTCCCTAGCACATTGAATTCAAGGGGCTCTGGGTAAACTAGGGCAGCAACCATCTTTGTCAACAACCCCAACTGGACTAGCAGCAGTTGCCATCATCTAACGTAGGGCGGCAAGTTCTTGCTGTAGCTCTGCAATTTGAGCAGTCAACTCAAGCACCTGGGGGTCAGGTTGAGGCTCCTCAACAGGATGTCCTTGACTGCAAGTAGTTGTACGTAGCTCTCAAATAGCGTCCCATATTCTCTGCTCTCAATCTGCCAAGTCATCAGAAGGGGGAGAGGGTGGAACATCTGGCTTGGGCGTAGATAATTCATTCACTTGACTCTGGAGCTTGGCTATATCAGCAGCAGTGACAGCTCTCTCTTGATCCAATACTGTACTGAGTTCATTAAGGCCGTTAGAAGCAAAGTCTGCTACCTGCTGTAGTTGCTCAAATGAATACATGCTGAATGCATTGAGCTACTGCACAAGTCTTTTGAAGTTGGTGAGATAAGTGTTTAAAGTGGAATCTACTTGAGTTTGCCAGGGTTGTTCTAGCTGGTGAAACTTGTGTAGACGCTCTCTCACGTATTTGGGGATGGACTGGTGTATTTGTTCAATAGAATTAACCAAACAGGTCTGGGAGGTAACAGAGTTGCGCTGATTGTCAGATACCAAGAAAACAGGAATTGTATCCACTGTTGGTAGGCAGCAAACTGGTCCCAGTGATGAGTAACTGCTGCTTGTAGAGACAAGGTTTCTTGGACGTGGAGCCCCAAAACCATCTGATGGTGAGCCAAGGCAGGCTGCAAAAAAGACAATAGTAAGTGCTCAGAAGAGCCGGCTGCTGAGAGGAGATGTTGTGGAATTTGAGGAGCCACAATCAGTTCATAGTATTCCACTTGACTGAACTGCAACTGAAGGCAAGGAATGGCTCCTTCACAGGCTATCCCAAAGGCTACCAACATGACTTGTTCTAAGTTAGGGGTACCCATGGGGTAAGCAACTAGGCGGGGACCATTCCCGAGGTTCAGTACAGTAGGGATAATAGGCAGGTCAGCAATATCTTCCTCAATAGGAGGGCTAGTAATTTCAGGTGAAGTCGGCTCTTGTATAGGCAGAGGCAAAGGACCTGAAAACGTGGATGCAAAAGGGGTAACCAAGGGGCTTACATCCCCTGTAGTGAGCACCATTTTTGTTGTGTTCTGAGGCGCGGCACAGATACACAATGGGAAATCCTAACCTTAGGATTGGATTTGTACTAAGTCTTGGTTAGATGACAGGGAAGGCTATGCAATTACCTTGTAGTCCTGGAAGAATAATCTCTACTAGCCGTGGCTAGAGAGAGGCGCAGAAGTGCTGAAGACACAAAGACAAAAATGTGAATATAACTTAATTTTTATTGGTGAATATGAAATGGAATATATAGTGGTTAGGAATACCACAAAACACTACCAGGTGGTAGGATCACTTGCCACCAGCATGAGTGGGGCAAGTGAGTTGCGCAGGATCAAGAAACCAAAAAAATGTATTTCCTGATTCAGTCAGCAACTCATTTTGAGAGGCAAAAGCAAAAGCAAGAGATTTGTCTTCAAAATGGCCCACCAAAGGCAAAATTGACACATGGTGAATAGAGGTATTCATGACAAATCACCTCCACCAACTAGTAGCCAAACAGGCCGGCTAGACCTGGAAAATGGCTCAGGTAGACAGCCACTCTGCTCAGGTTGAGGGATAGTTGTAAAGCATCAGAAAAGATACTGAGCTGTGCAAGCTGTCAAGAGAGCTTCCTTCACAAACCACACACCCCCAAGGTTGGGCCCCCTGCCACAACGCCCTAAAGCTACTTCAGTCTCTTACTAGCATTATGAGCTAATTTGGATAAACACAGGCAGCTAGGTCAATCTCAATATCAGTTGACTAATACAGTAGTTTTCAAGCCTGTTGAGATAAACATATATTATTCAGTTTAGAAACCATGAAATCAGTCACAAAATTTATTCCAACTTGATAGATCTCAATAGAAGATAATTTCATGGAAAATAGTGCTATTTGGCGTAAATGTCCAGTCATACAACAACCTATTCAAACTGAGGACAATTGCTTAACAATTCAACAACAAATGTATCAAACACTAGAACACATGAGTTTCAGTCACAGAACGCTTCTACTATGTTTACTATGATTTTGGTGAACACATGAAACTCAGTCACAAAAGTTACAAACTTCATCCAAGAACAAGCCTCAATAGCAACTGAAACAGGCAACGTAAATATCAAATATCAAAAAGCATAAATGGATTGATAATAATGTTACCAGATCATCCTAATTAAGATTGAATTCTAGAATACAAAAAGGAAATAAATATCCTGAGTATCTGTTTTGGGATTAGAATCAATAAAAATATCAACTTTATCTAAACTCATGATCAACAGTGCACATTTATGACCAAAAATAATTAATATAGAAATCTAAAAATCTAATTTGAAATGAACAGTAGTGACTACTAGCTTTCATGCTACTATATATAGAGTGATAAAAATTATAATAAATAAAGTATATTGATAAACTGTTTTGATTTTATTTTATTTTTTATACCAAAATGGACGCATTCCAGCAACAGAGAAACAATGGACCCGTTGTACGCCACTGTTGCAGTTGCCCCTGCAGGTCAAAGAACAGAGTTAGTGCATTGCAAGTGCCTACTCAGGAAGAAGATGGAAGAGGAGAGTTCAATAGTTACGCTGCACTGACACAGCCAGTTCAAGGAGCACAAAGTGCAAAGGGGCAGAGCATCAACCCCCAAGTCCAGAAGCTGACCAGAAAATACACCAAGGTTATCACCACCAAAACGTTTAATGTTGTCATCACCAAGAGGGTGTCCTTGGTGTACAACCTTGTATACTGCCGTAATGGTGTTCCCACAGCCATACTGGAGAAGGTTACGCCTGTACTTGACACTAGCTACAAGCATTACATAAGTGATTCCAAAGGGGCAGACAAGGACAAGCCGCCCCAGTATTTCCAAACAACAAAAGGGCATAAGGCAATTAAAAAGGTTGTTGTATTCTATAGTCAGGTGCCTATGCCCTGTGCTTTGCCCAATCCCAATGAGTTGACCCCTAATGCCAAAAAGGCCAAGTACCACGTCATCCCTGACACCACCTGTGAGACCTTCATGAGGCTCATGGAGGAGACCACTGACTACAGGAAGGCCGCAGATATTGTCAGTATTTTTTAAAAATACAGGCACAGGGATTGCACAACTTACCTGAAAACAGGGACTGTTCTCCTTTCAGAGAAATCCAAGCACCAACCAATCCTTTGTCCAGGAACACCTGTGGGCAATCCAACAGTGGATTGAGCTGAATTGCCATCTTGAACTGTAAAATATTCAGTCAATGGTTGAGTCTGCTTTTTGAATCCAATCTTTGGTTTCCACTTGCTACTGCGCGGTGAAAAAATTAAATTTCTTGTGGAAAAAGCTCAGAGTTTCTCCCTATAACCGCAATAGCCCAGACAACGTTGTCTACTGGCAAAAATACACCAAGACAGTAACTGCTCTCAAGGAGAAGGGGACTGTCAAATTCTACTACATTGACAAGTCCTCCTTTAAGTCCTCCATGAGAAACAAGTATGGGTATGTCACTAAAGGCAAAAAGAATGGCATGTCCTGGTGTGCGGCTGTCTGGTCTGTTGCCTACTCAATGGTAGCCCTTCTTGGTCCGCTTGGTATTGAGCTTTATCAAATGATCAAGGGGTCTTGCAACAGTACAACCTTTCTGGAATTTCTCCAATTGATTTGGGAGCACCTGAGGCGCACAAGCCTGGGCTTCACCAATATTATTGTACTGGATAATGTTGGGCTCCACAAGGTGGCAGATATTCTCAATGAATTTCAAGTGATTGAGCCTGTTGTAGAAATTGGCTCCCAACAATTGGCTACAGCTCCTTTATGTCTTCTCTTTCTCCCTGCCTATTCCTCATTCCTCAACCCAATTGAGGAGGTCTTTGGATGGCTCAAGAGATTTTTCAAGAAAGGGGTGCCACCCGGGCCCAATGATTTATTTAATTTGCTGCAGGTTGGTGTCCATACCATCCCAGCTGAAACCATGGCCAAATTCTATGGTCACGCAGATTTGTTTTGCCCTGCGTGCCTTGCCCAGCAGCCAATCAATTAAAGCCTTTGCTGTTCCCAATGTTTTTTGCATTTAATTTTTTAATGTTTGTTTTTATCTAGTTTAATTTATTTCAACTTTACTTCTGTGATTTCACATATTGCGTCAGGTATAATAAAAATTAACAAAGCAAAGCAAAGCCAATTGAATGAATGAATGAAAAATTAAAAAGCAAGAATATATATATTTTTTATTATAAATTGTATTTAGGGTAGTTTTTCACATTTTTTATATGATTCTGATTATATACCATCATGTTTATAAAAATTAGCAAAGCAATAAGGGTGAATGAATAAATACACAGAATATATTTTTTATTATGTATTTATTTGTTGAATATAGATGGTTTTAGTAGATAATTTAAAAATTATATATATAGAAATCAAAATAGTATTTGGGTGTAGACTTTTATTGGGGGTGGGAGCAGCGGTATTCCAGGACATTGTGTTGAAATATACTAGTAATTTCTATTGACAACATGTATGTTGACATTGGACCTGTACTAAATAAATCACAGCAGGTAGAATACAGGAGCATTATGACACAATTTGCTAGGAAGACTTTTTCTAGTGGAGCAGCCAACCATAGGTGGCGGCAAGAATAACTGAATCCTGAATAATGTGCTCTATTGAGCTGTATCCAGGGGAATTTTTTCCATCTAGTAAATGGTGTACTACATCCAGTTTTATTAGCACATCAGACAGGTTGCAGGCTTCTGCTTTAAGCCACATTGGTACAACAAGACCTAGGTAAACAATCAAGTGAAGTATCTGCCCTAAAAACAGGGCAGAGAACTCATAAAATTTATTATATAGGGTACTAATTTTATTCTTAAAGGACGTAGTGGAAAAAATTTTCCCATTGTTTTTGGTATACCAGTCTTTTTGGAGCACCAGGAGGCCCCAAAGTCTCCAAGGACGTCTACTACTGCAAGCATGATAGCAGCAGAACTATAGGTAAGTTTTGTTATTTTTTCATTAATTTTTTTAGGGTATGTGATAATGTGTGCTCAGTCAGGTAACAGAAACAGACTTCTTCTTGTCCTCTTTCCATCTCAGGTAGGTTTTGGTACAGCATAGTTTGGATGAAATCCCAGACAAGCATGACAAAGAGCTTGCAGAAGCTAATATCTGGAATGTACTGGTTGAGTTGCAGGTTGGGGGCTGCAGACAAAGCCAAAACCCGCCATTGAGTGTTGTTTTGCTTTGGTTGGAGTGATATAAGCTGTTTTTTATAGGATAGTTTTTTTAATTTATTAATTATTTCAGAGGCAGCAGTTGGCGTCAGGACCAGCTGACTTCCTATGTGGGAGACATAGTTGCTATAGAATGTTTGAAATATGTACGGTCTTAGATACTGGCAGACTTCTCCTTCTGTTTCTTCTAAAAAAAGGTTAGTAAGATCTTTTTATTTATTTGATGATTTATTTTTTACCTTCTTATATATCTTTTCCTGTTGCCCCCTTTATGGGGGCTGCTTCATGGGACATGTCACTAGCTGGTTCCTGGTTATCTTCTGTTGGTTTTTGTTTCTTTTTATTTTTAGCTGCTCAAACATCTTGGGGTCCTTTGACCACGCCTCCGCAGTTGCAAACCCCTGTGGCTTGAACTGTAAATCAGTGAGAACATCTTTTTGTACGTTTAAGAGCCTGCTTGCAAGTTTTTTTGATAGTATTGGGAATCTTCTTCTTGGCAACCACCAGAACTAACCCATCTACAAGTTGAATTACTATATGTCAATGATCAGAATTGAAAATACTTTGATGTTGACAGCTTTGGAAAGTCAGAATTAAGTTTTCACTCATGCAGACTACTAAATATTGACACTTTTTTAATAAGCATAAACCTGTTTCCTGAACATTGTACTTAATGAAAATTAAGCCTCAAGATACTTTTTAGGATGATATGACAACATAGATTCAAAAAATATCATAAAAATTTATACATGACAATTAAAAAATTCATAAAAATACACTTCAAAAATAATTCACTATGGAATTAGCTATCTTTACTATAAAATATTTTCCCCACTTTTAAAGATAAAAAAATCAAATATACAAAAAGATACTAAATAAAAGTTCACATATTATAGGAAATATAATAATCAGAAACAGTAATATAAAGTTTTTTCTATACTGAAAACTACAAAAAAACATATAATTTACTAGTAAAATACCAATATAGGCCATGTAATACAGTCTAAGGCATCAAACTATCAATAGAAAATTAAAAAATTTTATAAAAAAAGTATCATACTGTAAATTCAGAACCTAAAAGTAAAAATGCGGGATTGTCAAATTCTTTTGCGTGAACTCGCTAACTTACTGGAATATTTTTCATCATTTTAAATAAAAAAGTGAATTATTCTGGGATGAAAATTACTCCATTAAGTTGATGAGTTCACACAAAATAATTTGAAAATCCTGAATTTTTACTTTTAGGTTCTGAATTTACAGTATATCATTAATGTTTTTTTTAGAATAATTATTTATTTAAAAATATTATACTGAACATATAAGAACTATATGCACAATTAGCAAAACTCAGTAAATTTAATCAAAAGCTAGACTGTGATCACCTGGTTGCCATTAAGAACTGTGGCAATCTTCTTGATGTATTCCCCAATCTCTGAAAGCTTATATTTGGCCTTGATAACGTCCTTGATCTTCTCTTGATACTGTTTCTCTTTGGTGGTTCTCTTCTTCTTAGATAGGCGGTTCTCAATATTCTCTGATGGATGCAGCAGTCTTCCCTTGTTAGACTTTGAGGTGCTCATAGAAGGTGTTGTATCTGGGCTTGATTCTAAAGGAGGACTTGATATGTTTATGCCAGCCCTCCAAAGATAAAGTAGTTTTCATCTCATCCTTAAGAACTGCCTGGTAGCAGTTCCAGTTGGCTTTGGCTCCGGCGCTTAGTGACCTTACGTCCAATCCACTGTGGTTCATAATATTCAATGAAAGGGTAGAAGGCACCATCATGTTTCTTGGCATATGGATCCTGGCATAGGAGCTCAAAGGCTTGTCCAGCATGCTCTGGCTTTACAAAGGCTAGTGCTACAAACTGCTGAATTAAGAACTTGCACTTTCCTGATGTATCTAGACAGTGGAGCTTGCTGAGCTCAGGTAGACCCTTTAGTTGCCTGTTGACAGCATGTTGATAATGAAAAAATACCCCTGTACCTCTCCATTAAAGGTATTTACAAAAGCGTTATACTAGGCAGTTTCATAGTCCATTATTATAGTTGAGGGGCCAAGTGCTTTATCATGAGCTTCTTGTTCTGCAGCAAGGGTGGCTTCATCCTTTTCATCATCATCTGGATTAGCTCTAGTGTTATGGCCAGGGGGACTCTTTTTATTACTGGGTAGGGCTTTGATGCCCTCCTGAAGGATTTTAAAGGCCTTTGTGTAGATCTCTTCTATTCTGCCAGGAAGCAGAAATCAGGCAAATGGGATCACCTTGCCTTCAATAAGGGAATACACAACTCATAGTTGGTAAAAAAGGCAGGGGCATACTACAAAGTACTGTCACATAAGCAGGTCTCTGAATCTCTTAACTGCTCCAGGTTCTGTTGTGTAGCATAGCATATAATTCTTGCCTCTGCTGTAGGACCATCATCATGTAAAAGGAATACCTCATCACCATTGAACATCTTTAACTCCTCTGTCAATACTAACTCTCCTTGGACAATGCAGATCTCTTAAGGGGGAATAGATCGCAGCGTTTGTCACATATTTACTTCACTAACTAGTTGCAGTCAGGGATGAGCTTCAGGTTCTCATTACTTAAGTGAGTGGTGGCCTTAACTGCCAGATCAGAAGCTTTGACGTCTTTGGAGACTGGAACCATTTGTTAGAGGTACCACTTTAGAAGCTTTTCAATAGGATTATTGGAGCATTGCATGTATGCTCTTCTTTTCACTAGTGACTTTATCCCATCCTTCTGTATTGATCCTGGCAGCGCAGCTTCTATCTTCACATACATAATGCTTGCTTCTTCCTGCTCTCTTTTGATTGTTGCAATTAAAAACATAACAATAACTGACTAAACTTGTACCTCCTTTGACAGACATTAGAAGGAAAACCTGAGGGAACTTCTTTAGGAGCTTAAACTCTCCTTTGACGTTACATATATTGTGAGCCTTTAGGGGATCTCATGGGCCAATTGGTGCTTGATGATAGTCAGATAAGCAATCATCAGGATCTTCTTTATTGATACTTTATGAGGAGAATGGAGGTGCAGATTTGTTGGGCGGTGGAGGGGAATTATCTGGAGTTGGATTCTTGCACTTCTTGGACTGGGATGAGCTTGATTCCTTGGGGCTTGATTCCTTTGAGCTTGATTCATCTGGGCTTGACTTGGGGTTCTGAACTCTTGGATATCTTCTTTCTTCCTTGCTTGTTTAGTGGAACCTCATCTTCTTATGATTAGTGCCAGCTTGAAGAAGAGGAGGGGTCAGGGGAGGGCTCTTTGCTTTCAGGGTCTGGGGTCTTCTCCTTTGTCTTCTCTTTCTTTGAGGGCTCTTTGGCTGGTTTTTTGTTGGGGTAGGGACTTTGGGCCTTTCCAGAGGCTTTGGGCACTTTCCTGGTTGACTTGGGGTTCTTTTGTGGCTTCTTGGAAGATTTATCCTACAATAATTAGAGTAGAGTTCATAAAGTAATAATAATCATGTGAGACATAAATAAAATAAATAATAATCACTTGGTTTATTTTTTATTATTAAGTAAATACTTTATAGAAGTATGGAAAGTAATTTTAGAGCTATTTTATTATTAAAGAATAGAAAAAACCCATGTTTAAATAAAAAGTCAACATTCTGGTAGTCACAGTAGTCAAAAATATTTAATTTAGTTTTTCAGCATAAAAAAACGCTTTAATTTTGACTGTTGACATACTGACAGTCAGCATTAAACTAGAAAAACACTATTTAAATCACTTATAAAGCTTAGTTAATATTTTCCGGAGTTGGTTTTTTAAGGCCAAAATTTATTATTTTTAACTTTGAAAAATTAAAGATTTGCATATGTAACTTATAAAAACTAAATAATAGGATTGTAGAGGGAAGTCTAAAGTACAGCCCTTGGTACTTTGACCTAAATTATCATACCATTGTATGTGTGCTTTTTGTTAAGCAGTAGTGTTTTACTAATAAACCAGTGAAGGTGTCAACATTCAGGCAGTCAGTGTTCTTTTATAGTAACTCTCCTATTAAATCTTGCTTAAATTATGTCACTTTGTTTGCTTAGCCAAACCCCTTTGTTGCAATTTAGGTGACATGTCAATTTGACACAAAGTTGACATTATAAATACATATATAAATTCTAGTTTTAATATATGCATTTTGGCTTAAGTGGACTTCCAGAAATAAGCTATAGTTTATCCAGCGAGTTTAAAATAACAGTAAATATCTAAATAATACAAAGAACACTATGAAATTTGGCATATGCCTTTGTTCAATGCTTATCTTAATATATATTTAATAAAAACAGTAGTATAAAATATAAAAAGTAGTTTTTTAAGAATATTGTGAATTTTATTAAAAAATTTATGGATTCTTATTTGGGGTCAACATCCAGATATTACTTAATGTAGTCAACCTTAATGTAAAAGTACAAAGAGACTTAAATTTTCATAGTAAATTATATTGGGTTTTTGGCTTGAAAATAAGCCTTTGTTTAAATGGAGTTGACATTTTGCCTGTTCCTTTTTAAGTTTGCAATTCTGATTTAATAATTTACTATGAAAAATTAGCTTAGTTTTGGAAATGTTCAATTCCGGCAAATAAATACTAAAATAATGTTGACTTACTGAATGTTGACAAATTGTTGACATTCAGTAAGTTGACTTGTGGAATGAGTTAATTCTGGCAGTTGCCTTCTTCTTCACAGCTTTCACAGTAAGTTTTTCTAGTTTGTTGCCTTCTAACACCACCTCCTTTAGCATGTCCTTCACCTTTTGATTGACCTCCTTGATTTTAGCCACGTCCAATTCCTTCATCATTGCCTCCAATTCTGCCATGTTTTCCTTGTGCTTATCCCAGCCCTTTTTATACCAATACAATAGTTTTAAAATCTATGGCAACAAACAAAATGAACTCAGATTTAAACAAAATGAATTAAGATTTAATCAAAATTAAAATGAACCCAAATATATTGTAAACCAATATAAACTCATTTGTTTTTATTTTGTTTGAATCTGAGTTCATTTTTTTAAATCTGGATTTTTTTCTTGTTGCCATAGATTTTAAAACTACTTTAAGCTATCAAAAAAATATATCTATTCTATTGTAACTAATAGATTTTAAATAAATATATCTTGATTTTACTTATGATATTTTTTAGCTTTAAGCACCACTATTCATTTGATATTGATATTATGTATATTTATTGTATATTCAACCCACTCCTAGTATCATGAACAGCATATTTTGTTCAAGTACATGTTTTGTCCAAGCAAAACATGATTTTTTTCTCAAATCAGTATGTCAAGTTTAACCCAAAGTACATATTTATTATAAGATAATCACTTTCACGGGTTATATGTAGATCATATATTTTAGAGCACGTAAACCAACCCAATCTTAGTATCATGAACAACATATTTTTTCATGTATATGTTTTTTCCAAGTATAACATCATTTGTTCTTGAATCAGTATGTCAAGTTTGACCCTAAGTACATATTTATTAAAAGATAGCCACTTTCACGGGTATATGTAGATCATATATTTTAGAGCGCGTAAACCAACCCAATCTTAGTATCATGAACAACATATTTTTTCATGTATGTGTTTTGTCCAAGTACAATATAATTTATTCTTGAATCAATATTCCAAGTGCAACCCAAAGTACATATTTATCAAAAGATAGCCACTTTCACGGATTATATGTAGATCATTTATTCTAGAGATATATGTGCTCTCATAGATTATTTCATTTAATTATATTATTTTCTATTATAAATTTAATATATTTGAGGCACTACAATAAAACAGCTTTTGAAAACTACAAGTGTTATGGACCAACCAATTGGAATGGGTGTACATGTGGTGTCTTTGTGCTTGGCTCAGACAAGACACACCTTGGTTAGTGCAACCAGTTTAACTTCCTGAAATAAGCCTGTTTTAAAAGACATGTTTCTTGTTGAGAATTGGCACGCCAACATATGGTCAATCTAGCACCAAAGAACCCAGAGGTCTGGTGCTAGAGTGGTCACAAGTTGGAGTGCAAATTTGCACACAAAGACATCTCTTATTTTCAACAGGCTTATTTCCTTAAGTTAAATTGGGTGCAATAACTGAGGCGTGTCTGGTCTGAGACAAACACAAAGCCATGACATGTACACCCATTCTATTTGACTGGTCTGTACCACTTTTAGTTTTTAAAATTCACTTGAGTGTAGCACTTTGAATATATTAAAGGTATAATACCTTAAATTCAGAACCTGAACGTAAAAATGAGGGATTGTCAAATCCTTGGTCCAAATTTTGAATCACTGTTGCAGGATGGCCTTTTTTTAATTAAATTGATTTTATTATATTTTTATTTGAATTTTTAAAAATGCAGAAACTCATAGACACTTTGCAAATTTCAAGTCAAACTGCATATTTTCTACGGACAAAATGAATTAACTGGAATCAGATTTGAAGTGTTCAAATCCATCAACCATTTTCATTAAGTTTACTATGTTTTTTGAAATTACTGGATTGTCAAATCCAAGAACCAAATTTCAAATCACTTTTGAATGCCACTAGTAAAATCAGATTTAATTGCAGGAACTGGAATCCAAATTGAATGTACAGTAAGAAACTAGGACAAATCAACCCAAATCAAGAAGCTCCACTCTGGATAAAATCAAATGAAAAATCCAATCTCAACAACCATGTTTAGACAAGAAATTAAGTGAAATGTAAAATTTTCTAAACTGGAAATGATGCAATATTCTGAACTCTAAATCACTAATATAGCAACCATAAAACCATATAATGATATATGAACCACCTTCCTGATGATGCAGAAATTTTTAAAAGTTTTTTGTCCCCAGCGTAGCCAGGGGCCATAAAACTTTGTTTTAAGTAAGAAGGAGAGGTGGGGAAAATATACCATCAGTTTAATACACTATGTATTCATGTATTGCTATTAAGGATACTTAATTACAGTAGATTTTAAAAAATGCTAATATATAAAATAGAATTATATATTACAATCTATCTTATCACGTTGTCTTTTCCTTGATGTGCTGATAGTTCATTTGCTGTTGATAATGTGCTTGCATTTAATTGGATAGCTTCACCTCCAGTTGCCTTGGTAATAGGAAATCAAGTTGCCTCCCCAAGACCAGCTGTGGTTGTGAAAGCAACCTGATTTCCTATTGCCTTGGCAACTAGAGGTGAAACAATCCAATTAAATGAAAGCACCTTATCAACAGCAAATGAACTATCAGCACATCAAGGAAAAGACAACTTGATAAAATAGATTGTAATATATAATTCTATTTTATTATTAGCATTTTTTAAAATCCACTGTAATTAAGCATCTAAATTTTAGCTGTCCTAGAATGGAATAGGGTGATTTTTGAGAATGACTGTGCTTCCTAAAAGAATTAGCACAAATTCACTCTAGATCCTTTAGCATCTTTTTTGAGACACCCATAAATTATATTTATTTCAAATTTACCTCATTTTTGATTTGAAATTTTGTTCTTGGATTTAACAATCCCGCAATTTTGGATTTGTTAATTTTTACATGTTGTCTATGATTTTTTAGACATAGATAAAATATTAAATCATACATTAGAATCCTGCATTTTGGATTCATGTATCCTGCATTTGTTTGCTGTGTTTTGTCTTTTTTTAGTTGAGTTATCTGCTCAAGGGATCTGAAATTTGCCAATTTAAATAAATCAAAAAAGCCAAATTAAATGGTTGATTTTATTAAATATTTTATTTTTCACTCAACTGATTTGCCCACAAAAGTGATTTAAAATTTGGGCCAAGGATTTGACAACCCTGCATTTTTACGTACAGGTTTTGAATTTACAGTAGAAAACAATATAATATATAATTATTGAAGTAGCCAAATTTAACTTGTGGTATGATAAAATCAATCATTGCTTTATTTAAATGTAAATTATATATTATAACATTAAAAAATATGTAAAAGTTAAACAAATATAAGTTAAAAAATAAAAATTATTGGGGGAAAGTTTTATTGGAGAAATTGGATTGGGCGGGGAAAACCAGGTGGTGGACTGGGTTGAGGAGGGAGGACTTGACTGGCTGAGGAGGTGAGTTCCAAATAACAGGATTGGTTGGCTGGGGACTAGGGCAGCTGGATGGCCCGGAAGTGATTGGTTGCCTTGTTTGGCTTAGAGGAATTCCAGATGCATTGCATCATATTCTGGCTCAGGGAGATTTGTAAATTCACTGCCACTCCTGGCATTGGATCTCACTATTTTCCCCCACCGCACTAAGAAAGGTCCAAAAATACCAGCAAAACCCCTTAATTCTTTAGGAGATTTGGCACAAACAGTTGACAAGAGATTTGTGTTGGCCTATACTGTGGATTTGTTGCCCTGGTCACCCCCTCCTGGGAAGAAACATTGGTTAATTTGGACTATTTGTTGGCATGGTGTCACCCACTTTTGAAAACCATTAGATCTAACCAACCAAGTGGCGCCACATCAATGCTCAAAAAGCCAAATGAATTCCAAATGCCTGGGAGTTTCTCTACCCAATCAGATAGCACTGCAGAAATTAAGGTGAAACTTTCCAGTCCTCTTGGTCCTGACCAGCAAAATTTCTCCACCAGCCAATTGGATCCAAGTCTGGTGGTCATATGATTCATTCCCCTGCAGCACACTCCCTTTTATACAGCTAGGGGACTTTCAGTCCCCTGCTTGTCTATTCTCTACTCACATTAAAGGTTTAGATTTGGTTGCAGCATTTCTATTGAAAACTTGGGAATACAGACTCTTGTTAGAGTTCTTTTCAATTTTAAAAAGTGTTAGTATTTTCTTATTCCTCTCTTACCTTTTGCTGGCCTTCTTCAAACCCAGCTTCTCTTCCAAAACTTCTAAGAGAATGGTTAATGTATATCTAGTTTAAAGAGTTCTTGCTCTTGAAACTCCTATTTGAAACTGAATTTTAAGTTGATTGTTAGTATATTTAACTACTTTTACTTAAATTTCTTCTTGTTTTTGCTTGAGTTTGATCCTGCTCTAGTCCCAGGCCTCACTAAAGCCACTTGAGATCATCCCCAAGGGTGCCTGGTTCATTTTTATAACTTTAAAATTAATTGGCTTGCAGCTCCTCTGGTACAATTAATTTCTATTGCAATCAAGGTTAAAATTATCACCCCCATAACCCAAATTTCTGGATGACCATTTATATAACACTCCCTGCTCTCAAATTTGTGTTTTTTCCCTGGCCCCTTTTGTGTTGCTCCTATGGTCCACTTCTCCAGCTCTGTGGTCCTGCATCACCTCCTTGGTCTGCCTAGTGAGCGACAATCTCTATAGCCTATTGCACTTGTCTAGCAGTCTCCTTAATTTGGAGAGACTCTTGTTAAGAGTCTCACCTGTGACAAATTGGAGCTGTACTTGCAGGATCCCACTTTGCTTGTCCTGCTTGCTGAGGAGATATCTGCGGTGTTGCCTTCCCCCTGGAGGACAAGGTCCTTGTAACCCTGCAGACAGTTGAGGGTATGACCCATGCTCCTTCTTGCGCCTCATGGTTGCTCACCGGGCTTGCGTTAATGGGACTAAACACCTACTTCCTTCACCTGTCCCCAGTGTCCTCTCTGTGGTCCCCCCTTTGAGCAGCTGTTCCAGTTCTCCACTTGGTGACATCCTGATGGTTTTTTTGCCAAGATGGGAGCCAAACTTAGTTAGTTTAGCCCCCCTCTCTTACAAGGACAGTGATTGTCTTGTATGCTGGGGAATCACAAGGGGGAATCTGGGGGTCTTTTGATGATTGGCTGCTGCTGAGAGAATTCAATGCCATCTTGATAAACAGCTTGGTGAACTTCTGGCAGGAAAACAGATCAGTGTTGTTGTTGGCTGCACCAACCACCTGTCTGAAGGTTGTGAGGTTGCACCCACAGATAGTGTCCCCAATGTTGAAGAACAACACATCACCCAGGTGGAGATCAGTATGCCCAGCAGGGAAAATTGAGACGTTGTGGCTGTCTGCTTGGACCTTCTTGGAGGCCAAGTAAGGATTGACAATCCTTCTAATTTAAATAAATTAATGAATACAAGGAAAAGGAACAGAGCTGTTGGTTACTGGACCATCTTTATGAAATTAGGACCATCTCCTTATTCTGGCCTTCTCAAGTCTTAGCTGGGACACTTGGGTGGTCTATAATTCCTTCTGTGCATCATACCAATTTTAAGAATTATTGGGAGTCAGAGGCTTCTAAGTTCACCCTGCAGTTAATACTAGAATTACTCAGGAAATTGAACCCTGAACTTTTGGAGCTCTTGAAACCATCTAAAATCAAGAGCAAAAACTTACCACTGGGGTTGAATGTGAAAGCAGGCTCCATAAAGCAGCTTGAGCTTATATAGCCAATTGATTTAAAAATCAACCTCATAAACAACCAACGGTCCAATCAAATCAATTTCAAAAAGGAAAGAGCCAATAAGATACCAAATTCAAAAATGAGCACCCACTTGATAAAGTCAACTGTAAGTCCCTCAAATCAGTATGCAGAGGAAAAGCCAAGCACACACAGCATGGAATAACTACCAAGCCATAACCTTCAATATTCTGGTTCTTAATCAACTTGCAGGTTTGGCTACTGCTAGCTTCATCCTGCAAGCTTGCTGGCAGAAGTCAAACCAAAATGGCCAAGCAGCCAAACAAACCGTGGTAACCAATCCACCTCTAAATTCACCACACATTATTCCACTTCCCCACACCAAACTTTGCAGTATTTAGTCAGAAAAACCTGGGACTTACCCAGTGCTCTAACAACTTCAATTCCTGGACAATAAATCTTGCTTCTATATTTTTTACCTAGTAAATTAGTAGATTTGAATTTAACCTCCCAATGACCTGGAAGCAGAATTTCCTTCTGCTTCTGTTCTGTTTAGTCTTATGGAACCCAGTTACTGAAGGCTGAAAATTTGATTCTAATGTTTGAGTCAAAGATGCTACAAAGACTTCTGCTTGGGATCAGCTGTATAATAAGCATCAATTTCCTCCCACTTGTGACAAAAAAATGCCTCCACCTGCTTTTCCTCCTCCAGTTATTTGACCAGGAGCTCCTTGATATGTATTAACCTATGTGGCTGTATATTATGGGATAATCCATTTTGCTCCATTCTTGGGTTCTTACAAATTATGGGGATATTTAGTAAATACTTTAATGGTTGGAATTCCCGTTGGATTGTTTCTTGTGGGTTTTCATTCATCTTCTCTTTTATATTACTTGGGTTCCTTCCTTCCTCAGGAATAGATCCTTGACAGGCCACTTCTGTGCACTCCATTTGGTGGCTCAGGAAGGTTTTGGCCTTTAAATTGGCTGAGCTCCAGGTGGCAAGCAAGTTGGAGAGGATTTTTCTGTACCAGTACCCATTGATGTAGCTGGTTGTGGTTCTGTAAAAAACAGTCCCTTTTGGGGGAAACAGCAAGGAACGCACCAATCACAATTTCCTCTGGTTTCTTCTTTTTACCCTTGGGGGCGTTTTTTTTCCAAGGAACCATAATCATGGAATTGCAATGACAATTTATAAGAGGATATAAATACAACAGTGTCAGAAATGGAGGACAGGCAGCGGGTGATGGTGGCACTAATCACCGGGTCACAGGGAAAATTAGAGCCATAATCAAACTTATTGGCCAGCCAATTGGTCAGAATTATAACACTGACTACAAGCCCATGCATCTAGAGCTGCGCTGTGCAGCAGGCAATGAAAATGCTTTTGAGTCCAAGTAGGTGTCAGACCTCAGTTAATTAGTGGTATAGGTCCCACTAGAGGAAGTCAAGCATTAGGGGATGTGCCTCCTTGATCTGGTAGTCAATCTGCTTCTTTGGCTTCTTGACCAGCTTGGTACCACCTCTCGTCAGGAGGGCTTGGAACTCCTGCTTGATCACTGCCTTGGTGAATTAAAGCCAAGTGGCAATTTTGGCAAAATTTATCTCACTCTGCTTGAGGCTCACAATCTCTTCAATGATCTCATTGGTGATGACTCACTATTTTTGGCAGACTTGAGGAATAAGGGGGCCCAGATTAGGAAGCGCTTGCTCTGATTGACCCAAACTCTCAGACAATGGTTGGATTGGAGGGGGCCACAGTTTCCCAGTCTTTAAAACGTGACAAAGGCTCAGATTGGGCCTGGTCTTGGGAAGCACCATATTGGCTATTAGAAAAGCCACCTGTGGATGGGCCTGGTGACACATACAACTCACCCTCCTCACATTGTGCATTGAACTGGGTGTAGATGGGAAACATGGTTGTTGTGCTCTCTTGCTTAACAGCCTGAGCTTGGAGTAGCTCCTGGTACTGCTCCTCAACAACTTCAAAGCTATCTTCACTTGAAAAACTCATAATAACAAAAACCAATAAAAATTCTATTAAAAACAGAAAAGCAAAGGATTTCTAGAAAATTAATTTTATTTATTGGTGTGTTCCTTTTTTGAGATATTCTCTCAGACGTAAATGGCCAAATTTAGAAGTGCATACATTGAAAATAATGCTGTAGTTCCCTGAATAGATCTTGGTGGATTCCCTCCCAAAATCCACTATTTCCAATTTAAGTCACAAAATTAACCAATATTTTTAAAAGATGAGTTGTTTTGTGCTTGAGTTCATCACTTTTGTGACTGAGTTTCATGCGTTATTGGTTTGTATCATATTTGCCACACACTCATTATCAAACTTGATGTAAAATGCTCCAGGAAAAAGCTGGATTGCGTGCATTTTGAATCTGAGCTCTATGTGTTTGGTATCTCATTTTTGGAAACCAGTATTTGGCTTCATTTTTTGTTGTATGATTGACTATTTTTTTCCAGCCCTAGATAAATGGAGGCTTCATTGATTAAATTGACCTTCAACTGGTTCCAGTTGAAATTGTTTTGTGACTGAGTCCATACATTTGAAACTGAATAATATATGTTTATTTCAACAGGTTTGAAATCTACTGTAAAGAGTTGATATCCAAATCCTTTCCCCAATTCAATTCTCATTAAGTGAAGAGCAAAAATCATACTGCTGCCATACAGGATTAATTCCTATAGTAAAATATAGAGACTTTCAAAACAGCAGGCTTGACCTGCCAGCAAGATTCCAAACAAGTGGGTTTGTGACCCGCAATCTGATTACCCGGCCACTTGAAGCCAGACTAGGAAGTCAACTCAAATTAACAAATCCAACAACATGAACAGATGATGATCTCTTATGATAGATTCCTTGTTTTGGCGCTTGAATCATCACCAGGATCAAGCCACCCCCTTCACCATCCAGCTGTGTGATCAACACAATCATGTTCCTGTTATCCTTGATTCACATTGACTATATAATCACTATCTCTCAATAAAGATTATTATCAACTTCTAAATATTTCCCCCTTGTAACTCTGCTAAAACAGCACAGCTACAACATTGGTAGCACAGGTAGGTTCTCCATCCTACCTTATTTTGAAAAATTCTGCCTGTTGCCTGCACGCGTTGCAGCCAACAAATCCTTGACAGAATTATGTCTGGCCTCCTGCCTGACTGGACCCTGTACACCCCTGGTGGTGAGATACATGATGGTTATGTCCTATACCAGAATAAAGTGATTCCACTACCTGCCTTCAACGCCATGTCTGCACTAGGACTCTTTCAGGCTCCCTCCTCTATTCTTCAACCAACCAACAAAAACACCATGTCTGCCTACATAGCTTAAAGACTGCAAAGCGCCGCCTTGGAACCTTTTGCCAGGGCCAACAACAACAACACTGTCACATGAATACAGTCCGCCCAGAGCAAGCTGGCCCAGATGGAATGTCTGCAGCGGTTTTGGATTGCGGAAATCTCCATCTGCCTAACCCATGACACTGGCACCTGGTGTGACAAGTGGAACAAGGAACACACCAAAAAGGACTGGGATGCATTCAAACAAGACTTCTTGGCAAGATTTGTGCTTAAGGACACTACACTCATGGTCATATGTCAAGCAAAGAACTTAATCCAGATGGGTACTGTGAAGGAACTCACCTGCGCCTACAAGGAACTCCAACTTTATGCACCATCTGACATGGCCTTTAACACCCCAGCCACACATCTCATGTACCACACAGCCCTCAAGTTGCATATGATGAGACACGTGAACCTGGACCAGGTGACTAACCTGCAAAGCCTGTACCACAAAGCAGAGAAAGCGGAACAAACCTCCAACGCCCTTCATAAGGCACAAACAGGAAAACAAGAGAGACCCAAGGATTCCCACACAGGCAGGCACTCCACTTGACCACCCCCTGGGAACAATGGGAATAACACCAACCATAAGCCCACAAACTCAAACAGGCATGGGAATGGGAACAATGGCCAGTCAAATTGTACCCATTTCCGTATCACTGTCACACAAGGCAATCAAGAGAAGGGAAAAGCCCAGGGAGAGCATTAAGTAAGACAAGCTCTCCCCACACAACTCCTGACTTGCCCAATAATGAGTACCAACCCAAGGACGTGGACCAATGCCCAATGATCCAAGTGCCCTCAGAGGACCCAGTACTGTACACTATTGCCAGGCATCCCAATAAAATGATGTCCTATCCTTTCTGTTTTTGCAGTTACACAGGCTCAGCACTCCTGGATTTGGGTGCAGATTAAACCCTAGTCAACAGCAGCTTTGTGGACAAGTTCAAGCTAGCCACTAATCCTTTGTGGATTAAAAACGTGATCCTGGCTGATGAACACCACATTGCTGTGACAAGGGAAACTGCCCCCTTCTCTGTCATGCTTGAGAACCTCCACTCCACCATCCAAGGTCCCATCATTGACTTCCTAAGGTTTGACATTGTACTGGGGTTAGACTGATTAAAAAAGATCAATCCTCACGTAGACTGGGCAACCTCAGTGTTGACCATCAAGCGTAAAGGTGTGAACCACCAGATCTACCCTGACTCAGTGGACCAACTCCTACGCAACCATGTCTTTGTGCGCATCACAGAGACCCTGGATAAGAAGGGAAAACTGAAGGCAATTGACTGGGACTCCTGCCAGTACAAGATCATATACTTCAAGAATCACCAGGATATCTTCACGCCTCAGGATTGTGAAATTGTGACCTGCCATCCAGAAATCTTCAAAGAAGCACTACCCAGGCTGCCCTCTGTTGTGTTCTGAGGCGCGGCACAGACACACAACGGGAAATCCTAACCTTAGGATTGGATTCATACTAAGTCTTGGTTAGATGACAGGGAAGGCTATGCGTTTAACTTGCAGCCCTGGATGAATAATCTCTGCTAGGCGTGGCTAGAGAGAGGCGCAGAAGTACAGAAGACACAAAGACAAAAATGTGAATAGAACTTAATTTTTTTGGTGAATATAGAAAGGGAATATATAGTGGTTGAGAATACCACAAAACACTACCAGGACAGTAGGATCACTTGCCACAAGCATGAGTGGGGCAAACAAGTTGCGCAGAGTCAGGAAACTGAACAATCATGTTTCCTGAAGCAGAAGCCAGTTCATTTTGAGAGTCGAAAGCGAAAGAAAGAAATTTGTCTTTGAAATGTCCCACCAAAGGCAAAATTGAAACATGGTGAATGCCATTATTCACAACATTGCCCCCCTCCAGATTGGCCTTAGGGGAGTGATACTTGCAGAGGAACTTGGTATGTACGCAAGCAAAAGGGCAACTGTGGAGAGGAGCTTTACAGTGTACTCAGTCCTTGTTTGAAAGTCACCTCTAAAGGACCAATCCACAGGGAGTCCAGCTTGTGTGCGCACCCACCCACACAATGTTGATAGTATAGGACATGGTCACCAACGTTAAACTCAAGCAAGGGGGAGCGCCCAGCGTTGTCAGGAGAGAGCTCAAGCATCTTAGTCTTGTATGCAGAAGTGTAGGCAGTGGCCTGTATGTCAATTATGTAGTTGACTAGATCCTTGATGTGGTTGTCAGGATTTATGGCCTTATCAGAGGAGAGTAGGGGAACCACCAAGAGCAACAGAGTGGTGGCTTTACGCCCATACAACATGGCAAAAGGGGAGTACCCAGTGACACAATGTTTGATAAGGCAGTATGCAAAGAGAGCGGCATGTAAGTATAGGTCCCAGTTGGCAGTGTCAGAGTAGGTGAGCTTCCTCATGATAGAGACCAGGGTTGAATTTGCACACTCAACTGCCCCATTGGTAGAAGGATTGTAGGGGGCAGAGAAGGACTGGTGTGATCCCAAAGCTTTGACAACAGAGGTCACCAGTTTGGCATTAAAGTTAGTCCCATTATCTGAGAGCAACACTTGGGGACAGCCATGGTGGTAGAAAACATCTTGTAACAGGAAGACAGCAGTTGTCTTAGCCGTGATGTCCTTTGTAGGGCAAGCCTCTACCCACTTGCTGAAGTGATCAACCACAATCAGAATAAAACAACACCCAGAATGTGAGCAGGGGAGAGGACCTATTGCGTCAATGCTGACAGTGTGAAAGGCATGTTGTGGGGGGGCTAATTTGAACTCGTGTGCTGTATCTTGAGACCTCTGCAGCTGGTAGTTGTGGCAGCTAGCTATGACGTCTGGGATCAGCAGGCAAAGGTTCTCCCAGAAGTAATTCTTTTGAAGCCAGTCAAAGGTCTTGGCAATGCCTCCATACCCAGTCTCTTTATGAGCTTGCAACACAAACAAGAGGCAAAGACTGGGTCACACATAAGGCAGGTACTGGTCTTATACCTTCTTGAAGAGCTGATTGTTGCGTATGAGGGTATCTTTGGATAGCTTGGACAAGACCAGTTGTACCTCTTCTGTCTCACTTTCCCAAGCAGAAGGGTACCCAATTAGCTTGTATAATTGATCAGCCTCTGCAGGATGCAGAGCAAGAATGGGCATTGTGGAGAGTCCATCAGTGTTCTGGTGTTGAATCCCAGGGCATGAAGCACAGTGAAGTCATATCCTTGAAGACTTAGAGCCCATCTAGCTAGGCGCCCTTCTGGCTCCTTAAGTTGTAACCATTTAAGCAAAGCGTGGTCAGTGACAACTGTGAAATGGGTACCATACACGTAGTGGCGGAACTATTTGACTGGATGCAACACGGCAAGACACTCCTTCTCTGTGACACTATAATTCTTCTTGTGCTTTTTTAGCACACAGGAGGTGTAAGCCACAGGATGGTCTACAACCTTGTTGTCTAGTTGGGCTAGAATGGCTCCAATAGCAAGATTGCTAACATTGGTGTACAGGATGAACTCCTTATCATAGTCAGGATACACTAGGATTGGCGCCTCTTTGGGTTTTTGCTTAAGGGTCTCAAAGGCTTGCTGCTGACTGGCGGTCCATTTGAAAGGGACATTACGTAACAGCTGGACTAGAGGTTCACTAGTATTGGCAAAGTCAGGGATAAACTGTCTATAGTAGCCCATCATCACAAGAAAGACTTGTACTTCTTGCAGGTTGGTGGGCGGAAGCATTTTGTTAATGGCTTCAACCTTCTTAGTCATTGGGCAAATCCCAAGCTGGGTTATTTCATGGCCCAAGAATTCAAGATGCTCTTTGAAGAAGACGCACTTGGAAGGTTTTAGCTTAAGACCAGCTTCTCAAATCTTTATGAACACCTCCTTGAGATAAGCCAGGTGATTGGTGAAGGTAGCACTGAGAACCGTTATATCATCCAAGTATGCTAGGTTGCACAACAAATTCAAGTCATAGAGGATGGAGTCCATGGCCCTTTGAAAGGTGGCTGGGGCGTTGCAGAGTCCCTGCGGCATACAAGTAGGCTCAAAAAGCCCTTCAGAGGTAATGAGTGCAGCTTTTTGACAATCCTTGGGCGGTAGGTCAACTTGCCAATATCCAGATGCCAGATCCATGCCAGAGAAGAACTTTGAGCCTCCAAGACGTTGGAGGGCATCATCAATACACAGCAAGGGGTATGAGTCCATCTTGATCAAAGAGTTCAGTTGGCAATAGTCCTTCAAAATATAATGACCCCCATCCTTCCTCTTTAAGATGAGTAGCGGGGATGCCCAAGGACTTTGGGAGGGCGCCAGCAGCCCAGCGGCCAACAGTTGTTTGAGCTCTTTAGATACCTGGGCGTCCTCTACACAGCTGCAGCAATATGGTTTAGCACGGAAGGGAGGAGCGTTGCCAGTGTCAATCTGATGGATAGCGCCTTTGGCCAACCCATAGTCAGTACTGTCTTTAGCAAAGATATCAGAAAATTGGTCTAGCAGATCTAGCACCTCTTTATGTTGAACTGGAGACAGCTGAGGAAAGTCCTGCGTAGTGAACAAGGATATGACTTGGGGCTCATCCTCAGGTAGATTAAAGTCTTGGAACGTGCCAAAGGGATGAAGAGACAGGACATTAGGAGTGCTTAACAACTTGCCATATCCAACAAACTGCCCTCTAGACACAGTAATTGGGAGAGAAGTCAGGTTAGCTACCAAAAATTGAACAGGGTCTTTATGGGAGACATCTAGGATCCCAGGACAAAGATAAAGTTCATTGCATCCTAGAAAGGGGGAGAGTACAACTCCAAGAAGGTTTGCTCAGGTAGTTCATACAATATCTGGGAGTCTAGGATGACCTGGGAGCCAGGTGGGATAGTGACAGCAGACGTGGCTAGGAGACAGATCCCTTCAGACGCTGGACAAGCCATGGGTAGACATTTCATGTTTGAGGAGTGAGTGCAATATTTGAGGTTGAAAACTCCAGTGGGATATTCCAAGGCACATGTCTTGAGCTGTTTACCGGGAACTTTAACTGGCTTCTCAAAGATCAGAGGGACTTTGTACCCAGAATGGAGAGGTAACCATCTTATAAGTTGCTTATCCTATTATATTCCCTAAGGAACTGGGTGCCAGCTAAGAGATTATAACTCTTGTTTTCCAAGACAACTGCTAGCGCAGCTAGGAGAGGCTTGCCAAATCACATGGGTAGAGCAGAGTATGCCCCTATGGCGCGGGTCATAGACAGTCCAGCTATGCCATATGACTGGTGATAATTAAGGTCAGGGGCAAGTTTGAGTTTCTTCACAAGCTTGGAGGAGACAATGTTGACTGATGAGCCAGTGTCTAAGACACCCTTGATCTTTCCTTTTTGAATGGATATCTCTACTCAAGTGGTAGTGCAACCAAAGTGTAAGGACAGCCAAGATATCTTGAGCTTCTGCTTGTTCCTTATCCCACTTCTCAATCATGCATCTCAACCCTGGGAACTCCTTATAAACAGTTTGGAGAGGGAGAAAAAAAGATACATTCTTGAAGACAGCATCAGCAACCTCAGCAGCTTCTTCTGACAACTCCACTAGCACAGGAGAACTCTTAGCCTGAGTGAGGTAAGGTCAAAAGACAATTTCTTTGGCTTCAGGCAAAGGCTTAGCAGTAGTTGTAGTCTTTCCTGAGCGTAATTTATAGGGGACCATAATGGTTTCAGGAACAGCCAGAACAGAGTACCCATATGCATTGGCGTTTTCAGTATCAGAGTCATCCAGGTCAGAGTTGTCAGAGATATTGTGGAACAAGAGGAGGATAGGAGGAGCCTCATTATCAGCAGGATTGGCGTCAGATATAGAGGGATGAATTGAAAGAGACTGGGAAGAATTGTCAACCAAGAGTGTCTCTGCCTCTAGGTTGACTGCTCTTTTCCCGCCTGCTCTTTTGGATCAGCTCCTTCAACCCAAAGGTTGGTGCAGACTCAAGAATGATGACCTATCTGACCACAGTTGTGGCACCCTTGGTGTCAAGGAGAATTTTTCAAGTTTATGGTAATAATGTAAGGACCACAGGAAGATGAACCAGAGCTAGAAGTAGCTTGACCTTCCCAAACAACTGCTCTAGAATGGGTAAGGTGCATGTCCTGCAATAGCGTCTTTATGCTCTTCATAGAGAAAAGCAGCTTTATGGGCTTTGAAGTGAAGACACAGAAGCTGGTTAACTTTGAGGGCTTGAGCGCAAGCCATGTAGGCTTCATGGGCTGTCAACTGTCTGCTCGTGATCAGCTGCTGTCTTTCCATGTAGAATCTGTCTGCAAACTCAGCTAGCATCTCTTTAGGCTTGAAATCAATATGCATGAAGGCATCCTTATTTACTTCCAAGCTAAGGTCACCACTGGACTTGTCAATCAGAGGCTGCTTCATCTCTTCCCATGTCTCAATGGTGAGTAGTTCAGGCACCACCACCTCCTGGCAAGTCAGATGTAGACAGGTCAGAAATGTACTTTCTTAACTTTGTCTGAAGCTTGTCTTATGGCATTTTTGTAGATAGTTAGGAAAGCTACAATAGTTGAGGGTTTGGGATCAAATAATTGCTTAAAGTTAGGCTTAAAATGTGCTTTGGGAGTTGGACCACTATTGTTGCTATTGAGTACGTTTATACGTAAGGAGAACCCTGCCTTGAATTTAGAGGGGGACTGTCTAGCCCATAGCTGTCAAACACTTTCTTCAAGGGTAGTCAGGGTCTCAACAGTGTGGGCACCCATATCAAAAGCTTGAGTGGCCTGTTGTGCAATAGTATCTAAGTGTTGCCCTTGGGTGGTCACTATTGTGGAGGGCTCAGCCAGTTGAGAAGTAAGGGATGGCCCCACTGAGAGGCAAGGGGCAAACATCTCATTTAAAGAGTCAATAACACCATTCATCTCTTGTACGTCTCTGTCCAGGTTGGTATGGTCCTGCTTCAATTGATCCACCTCATTAGCTAGGGCAATTAGTTTCCTAGCACATTGGATTTAAGGAGCTCCTGGCAAGCTAGGACAAGAACCATTGTTGTGTTTGGCTCCAGAGAATGGCATTCTGGAGGACACACAGGGAAATCTTTATTACAAAAGATTTGAGGTTCAAAGCTAGCCTTGGGTTAGCCTTCAGGGCAAAACTAAGGACTTGTACCTTAATTTCTTGGAAAACAAGATATAGAAGTCCTTTTGGCATAAAGGACAGGAAAAGCTTGAAGATTATAAAAGCCAACACAAATGTGGATAAACTTAAACTTTATTGGGAGTAAAGAGTCTACTTTAAATAATAGACAAAGGACAGATATCACTCAATAGGAGGACAGAGTGGCTGAAGGGGTTGCGCTGGGATGAGGTCATACCAGGATCAACCACAGACAGGTACAATGATCTGGAATGGGTGGATATTGGACCAGACCCATTTGCGGAAAGCAAAAAGTTTCCAAACTCAAAGGAAAAACCAGTTAAATCTTTGCAACTATTAATATTTGAAGGCCATATCAAAATAGCATTAATAGTGCAATTTATGACAACAATCTTCATCAACAACCCCAACTGGGCTAGCAGCAGTTGCCATCATTTCACATAGGGCGGCAAGTTCTTGCTGTAGCTCCACAACTTGAGCAGTCAATTCAAGCACCTGGTATTTGGGTTGAGGAGCCTCAGCAGGACGTCCTTGACTACAAGTAGTTGTACGTAGCTCCTGAATAGCGTCCCATATTCTCTGCTCTTGATCTGCAAAATTATCAGAAGGGGGGAGAGGGCAGAACATCTGGCTTGGGCGTAGCTAGTTCATTCACTTGACTCTGGAGTTTGGCTATAGCAGCAGCAGTGGCAGCTCTTTCCTGATCAAAGGCTGTACTGAGTTCAGTAAGGCCCCTAGCAGCAAAGTCCGCTAAATGCTGTAGTTGTTCAAAAAATACGTGCTGAATGCATTGAGCTGCTGCACAAGTTGTTCAAAGTCCGTGAGATAAGCGTTCAAGGTGGAATCTACTTGGGTTTGCCAGGGTTGTTCTAGCTGGTGAAACTTGTGTAGACGCTCTCTCACGTATTTAGGGATGGACTGGCGCATTTGTTTGATAAAATTAACCAAACAGGTCTGGGAGGTAACAAAGTTGCGCTGGTTGTCAGATACCAAGGAAAACAGGGAATGAATCCACTGTTGTTAGGCAGCAAACTGGTCCCAGTGATGAGTAACTGCTGCTTGTAGAGACAAGATTTCTTAGACATGGAGCCCCAAAACCATCTGATGGTGGACCAAGGCAAGCTGCATAAAGGATAATAGTAAGTGCTCAGCGGAGCCGGCCACTGAGAGGAGATGTTGTGGAATTTGAGGAGCCACAATCATTTCATAGTATTCCACTTGACTGAACTGCAACTGAAGGCAAGTGATGGCTCCTTCACAGGCTATCCCAAGGGCTACCAACATGACTTGTTCTAAGTCAGGGGTACCCATGGGGTAAGCAACTAGGCAGGGACTATTCCTGAGGTTCAGTATAGTAGAGTTAATAGGTTGGTTGGAAATATCTTCCTCAATAGGAGGGCTAGTAATTTCAGGAGAAGTTGACTCTTGTATAAGCGGAGGCAAAGGACCTGAAAGCGTGGATGCAAAAGGGATAACCAAGGGGCTTACAGCCCCTGTAGTGAGCACCATTTTTGTTGTGTTCTGAGGCACAGCACAGACACACAACAGGAAATCCTAACCTTAGAATTGGATTTGTACTAAGTCTTGGTTAGATGACAGGGAAGGCTATGCGTTTAACTTGCAGCCCTGTAAGAATATTATCTACTAGTTGTGGCTAGAGAGAGGCGCAGAAGTACAGAAGACACAAAGACAAAAATGTGAATATAACTTTATTTTTATTGGTGAATATGAAATGGAATATATAGTAATAGACAATACCACAAAATCCTACCAGGACGGTAGGATCACTTGCCACCAGCATGAGTGGGGCAAGTGAGTTGCACAGGATCAAGAAACCAAACAATTGTACTTCCTGATTCAGTCATCAACTTATTTTGAGAGGCAAAAGCAAAAGCAAGAGATTTGTCTTCAAAATGGCCCACTGAAGGCAAAATCAAAATGTGGTGAATAGCGGTATTCACAACACCCCCTGAGAAACACATCCAACACTCCATCTAACTCAAAGGGGCTGTCCCCAAAGCGCGCCCTATCTACAGGCTGACCCCAAATGAAGATAACACCCTACACGCCTACCTCAAGGAAGCATGGGAGAAAGGGCTCATCTGCCCTTCACAGTTTCCTTTTGGGGCCGCTGTGTTCTTTGTGGCCAAGAAGAATGGTACCTTGCGTCTGGTCACAGACTACTGAGCCCTAAACAAAGTTACTATCAAGAATTGTTATCTACTACCACTGATTGATAATCTCTTTGAAGCCTTGGGAGGAGCCACAGTCTTCTCCAAGATTTATCTGACTGCAGGCTACAACCAGATTTTCATCAAGGAGGAAGACATCCCTAAAACAGCCTTCCACATTAAATACAGCTCATACAAATGTGTGGTGCTCAACTTTAGCATAACAAACACCCTGTCCACCTTTGTGACCTTTGTGAACAAAGTATTTGTGCCACACATAGGCAAGCATGCCCTAGTCTACCTAGATAATATCATTGTATAAAGCCCCTCAGTAGAACAGCACCACAAAAACCTAGATGCAGTCTTTGCTACCCTGGCACAACACAAACTGTTGGCCAAGCCCTCCAAGTGCCAGTTCTTCCGCAAGCAATTACCCTTCCTGGGACACATAGTCTCAAAGGACAACATCAAACCCAACAGTCAAAAGATACAGGCCATATGCAAGATGCCACCACTCAAGGATAAGTCAGAACTCTGCATCTTCTTGGGGATGGTGGCATATGTATGTTGCTTCATACCTGACTGTGGCATTTTGACTGCCCCCTTATCTGCCATAACAGGCGCTGAATCTAAGTTTGTGTGGACCCCCCAATGTGACCTCTGTTTTAGATGCCTCAAGGAGAAGCTCATGAGGGCTTCCATCCTGCAATACCCCAAACATGACAGAAAATACCAAATGAAAACCAACGCCTCAGATGCATCCATCAGGGGAGTACTAAAAATCAAAAATAGTGATGGTGACTTCCTGCCCATAGCCTATGAATCACAAAAGTTGACAGATGGCAAGTGTCAATACCCTATAAACAACAAGGAACTGTTGGCTATTGTGCACTGTCTAGCCAAATGGCGCTGTTATCTAAAACAGCAGGAAGAATTCACAGCACTAACTGACCACAAGTTGCTCATATATTTCAAAACCCAAGTGAATCTATCTTGCCGCCAAGCCTGCTGGATGGAGCTCTTGGAGAGATTCAATATGCTCATACAGTACAAACCTGGTCCCAAGCTTGCCATGACAGACGCCCTCTCACACCTATATGTCCGTGCCACAAGAGGAGAAAATGGGCTTGACCCAGACTGGCCTCTCCTGGTACTACAAACAAAGGACAAGGGTTTCCCCCCTGGTACAACTGACATAACAAAGAAAACAGTTATAAAAAACACCTATTTTCTGACGTATACGTGACCCTACACAGAAAAATGTCTGACAGCACTACCATTCCCTATATCCCCACGCACCAGCAACTAGACACCATCCTACACTATCACAGAGACCTTGGACACACCAAGAGTCAAAACCTATATAAGTTCCTTAAACACAAGGCCTGGTGGCCAACCTTATATTGTAACATTCAGGAAGTCCTAGACCAATGTGAGGTATGCAAAAAGTTTGCCAAAAGCAAAACCCCTCCAAAGTCAGTACTACCCATCTGCACACAACTACCCTCAAGGTATGGGCCCTTGACATTGTTGGCCCCATGCCAGGGAAACACAATGATAAGAAATACATCATCACTGCCATAGACTTTGCTACAAGATGGCCAGTAGCCCAAGCAGTAAGGGCACACACTGGCAATGACATACAACAATTTATTAGCAAAGAGATAATCAGCAAGTTCAGAAAGACAGAACTCTTGATAACCAATGGAGGGAAAGAATTAACCTCCAAAACCACCAACGTATACCTTGCTAAAAACGGGGTCAAACACACTGTGACAACACCATATTACCCACAGACCAATGGACGTGTAGAGCGTCTGAATGGTAGCCTTGTGCAAGCCTTAGCCAAACTCACTGCCAGGAGACCTGAAGACTGGTATAAGCAGCTATTGACTTTACTACTTGTGTGCCAAACCCAAGTGAACAGATCCACTGGAAAAAGCCCTTTTGAGTTGATTTACAGCACACAGCCAAATATCATCCAAGCATTAACAGGACCCAAACTGGAAATCCCAAGTGAAGTCCCCCCCACGCTCAGACCCTCAAGTTATAGAAGCCAACAGCAAGCAAACAGAAAAGGAAAACAAATGACTGCAAAAAACCTTTGTCCCCATTAAAGATAGACATGAAGTTGAGGACAAAGTTTGGGTCATGAACCTTGATAAAAGCAAACTACAACCCAAGAAAGTAGGTCCAGAAATTATTCTGAAGGTAAAAAACAATAATATTTACCTTGTGCAAGGGCTTGGAAAATGTAAGCAAGACAAGACCCTACACCATGATTGCCTACAACCCTGCAAAGAAAGACAGAAACAACGAGAAACAACAAGAAACCACCCTGCCTGCCACAGAACAGCAACTAGTGCAATACAGCGCCCGGGCTCCTGACAACCTCCCTGACAACCTGCCCCCAGAGGAGGCCAACCTTCAGTTGGGGGTGTGTGTCAAAACCGCAGGCTCAAACTGCCAACAAGGTTCCAACCAAGCAGGTTTGTGACCTGCAATCCAATTACCCAGTCACTTGAAGCCAGACTTAGAAGTTAACTCAAATTACCAAATCCAACAACATGAACAGATGATGATCCTTTATGGTGGATACCTTGATTTGGCGCTTAACTCATTACCAGGATCAAGCCACCCCCTTCATCATCCAGCCGTGTGATCAACACAATCATGTTCCTGTTATCCTTGATTCACATTGACTATATAATCACTATCTCTCAATAAAGATTATTATCTAGCTCCAAATATTTTTCCCCTTGTAACTCTGCTAAAACAGCACAGTTATGTAAAGACAACAACTTATGAACCTATATCCAGAAGGATAAAGAAATGTCCCAAATATTTTGTTCTTGGGCCTGGGCAGACTTTTCTACTTCTGACAACAGCAAAATATTCTGTACCTCAGGTTACACCAAAGTCAAGGTTCTCTGTACTTTCATAATGCTAGAAGACTTAGGGGATCATCTGGTGGATGATAAAATACCACAGTCCGCAGATTTCTGGCACATGCTTTCCATGTATGTCATGGTAGTCATGGGGCTTGTCCATGAAGTGTTCCATTTTGGACTAAAGGTTTGATCCTGTATAAGATGGGCGGATGATAGGGGTGCCACCAACTTTATGATTAGTCTGGGAACCACTCAGGGATCACTTCCTTGAGAGGGAGTAATTGTAGATGCTGAAACAATAGTGCTGCTAATAAAATAAAATAAAATAAAGAGAGCACATACTGATGAATATAAAAATATTAATTTAGTTTATTTAGAAAGCCAGAAAAAATATTCTCTAGCAAGGTGTATTCTAGGTTCAACAACAAACCTGTCACAGCCCATACCAGAGTCCTCTGGACTCCCACAGGGGAGGCAGGCCAGGCCTGAAATGCCATGTACACAGTTGATGCTATCCTGACAATATAGTTCACAGTAGTAGCCAGGAGACACCAACTTTCAGTATGGGGCACAGCCTGATTGGTCAGCCCTAATACTGTGATGTAGACGGACCCCAATCTACTGAAGTCTTGGATAGGATGCATGCTGGGCAAGGGGGGAGTAGACAGGATTTCTTTCATGATAGTCAGAATTGGGCCTTTAGAATGGTCAGGAGGAAGAACCAGGTGGTGAGGGCGGAAGAACTCCAAGCCAAATCAGGTGAGGTGGCTTAACCAAAGTGACAGGAGCAGAATCAGGAGGGAACGCATAGGCGCGGCTGTACTGTGGAGCAGATTCACACAGAGATGCCGGCAGAAGGATCATACCGGTGCAAAAATAGATAACTTCTGTAAGAAAATAGGGGTTCCTGGGCATAAAGTTGTTTGCTTTATGATGCTAACAGTGAGGCAGGCTCCCCCTCCTCACTAATTATAATTACTGAGGAATACTTAGCCTTCTGTGCCACCAGAAGCCTGGTGGCATCATCTATATTGGTATTTGTGAAGTGCTTGGAATATTGTGTGCTGGGGCTACCTGCAGGTGCTTACTGCTGCTTCTTCATGGCCACAGGTTTGGCTGCAGCATGACAAGGTGCTCCAGCTATTATTATAACCCGCAAGCATTTGAGCGCCCAATCAAGCAATCAAACAACTTCTTTCACAATTTACCATTTCCTGATAGCAAGGGGCCCAATCTCATGTTTAATATTGTTCCCAGGGCTTCATGGCATGTGGGCCTTGCAAACCCCCAGCCATTTGTGGCCAGAAAGGGGGTTTCCTTCTAAGAAGGCAGTTGGCAATGGTTTCCACATTGCTGGTTGTTTAATATCCCGGCAGGCTAGCTGATTGTCTAGGGCATTCTGGGCCCTTATATGCAGAGGCAAAATGATCAAACACTGGGGCCAAAAGGCCCAAATGTTCACACATCTATTCAGAGCTCCCTCTATTCTCCAGGGGGGAGTAAAGTACCTAGAAACAAGTTTCTGGTGTGGAGGTTGGGAGAGTTTTGAGGGAGCTTGGATTGGGAGATAGAGAGCTTGCTGCTTTGGATTGATTGGTGAAAATATTTTCTTTGGTTGATGGTTCAATGATGGGATTCAACTGAATGCTGGCATAATCCAAAAAAATTGGCGCCCAGCAGGTCAAGCATCATACTTTTTTGGTAATGGATAGCATGTACCTGATTTATTGTAGTTAGCTGGTACAAAAGGGGGAAGGTCCATAATTTTGAGGGGAATCTGACAACTCCAGGTTGAGCCCATTTTTGTCTATGACAACATTTAAATTGTCTAACATTTTCAAGGGTTTGGTAGCATTCCAGTGTCAATTTTTAGTCTTGCGGGGTTGTGTTATCCCAACCATTTGGGGCTATACTGTAACACTTTTCCATGGCAGGGGCTCACACTTTTACCCTGTAAATCTGTATCAACTACAAGGATCTCCTGTACTCTTATATATGGGATAAGCCAATGCATCCCTTGTCAACAAACAATCTCAGGCCAGGTATTAAGAGCGCCTTCAACCCTTGTTACACTCAATGGCCCAAGTGCCCTACATTCTTAGAATTAAATATCAGATTGATCAAACCTATTTTTTCCTCTTGAACTAGGGCTGCAGCTGATTAAAAATGAAAGAATCACTGCATTTGTTGTAACTGTTGCATCCAAGCTGTCCCCCTTTTGTTATTTGGATCCCCTTAAGTCAGGGGATCTGAAATGAAAGGTGGCTCTATTTTTTTCTAGTTATACTGAACTGCATGTATGTATTTGTAATTAATCTTTATTTCTGAAGTGGAGTTGAAAACAAACTAATGTATTTTATGGCTTTAAAGTTTGGAAGGAAAAAAACATGTAAATTATTTTTAAAAAGGATCCAGAAAGACATCCATCTTTGGATGTGTTTGGCTACAGTTCTGGAGAAATTGTAGCCAGGATGATTTTCTGGAATTGTTCCTGGATCTTAAACTAATATACTGATATGAAGCGCCTTTTGGGGAAGCTTCAAATATAGAATTAGGAAGAGAAGAAGTATATTTTATTGAATAATATTTTAGACTTATATAGCTTTAGCTGTGGCGGAGATTTTAGTTAGACCAAACCCAGGGGTTGGTCATGTGCTGGATGGGCTCAAGCCGCTGGATACCTAGACAGTCATGTGATATTGGTTTGTTACCATTTCCAGTATATCAAATGGTATATGGGAAAGGAACCAAATTGGAAAATGACTGGGTGTTAGATGTGATGCCAATAGCCGGAATACTTGTACATCCAGACCCTTGACACCCCCCTTAAGGGGTTACTCGGGTACATCAGGAGGGGGCTTTGTCTTGACAGCTGCCGCCTGATGTTCCTGGAGTTGTTTACTAGTTGGAACCAGTCTGGTTGAGTGTTTTCCTTTACTGAGGCGGAGACGGGTTCTGTGATATTTCTTGACAATTGGGATTTCAGCACCTTGGAATTTCACTAGATAGGTGTTGTGATCTGGTCTGTGTTTGATGATTATTCCTGGTCCTCTTGTGTACTGAGTCTAGCTTCTTTCTGTTCTTAGCTAGGACCCAGAAGGGGGAATTGATGGGGAGTGGGTCCTCTGTTGAGGTTACCTTTTGGGCTTTGAGTCTCTTTGTTTCTGCCAGTTTGGCTCTGAGGCGTATGTGTTATAGAGCTGGTTTCTGTTCTACTGTGGGGAGTTTCCCTGGGGGGATCTTCACATACAGTTGATTGTTGTGGGTGACTATTTCTGGCTTTTACCTGTTTGTTAGTTCAAACAGTGAGTAGCCTGTCCCTTGATTGGTACAAGCTTGGTATACTAGTAATGCATGTTTTACGTATAGCGGCCATGTGTCTTTGGCTTTGCCATCCATTATTTTCTCCAGGGTTCTGATAAGGCTGCCATTCAGGTGTTCAACTCTGCCGTTGGCCTGTGGCCTGTAGGGCAAGGTTGTGGAGTGCTTAATGTTCTTTGTTTTTAGATTGTTGCTCACTACGTGGCCTGTTAGCTCTTTTGCTCCATCTGTTATGATGTAGTCTGGAGTGCCATAGTCTGCTATGATTGCTTTATTGATGAATCAATTTATTGTTTCCACCTTGTGATCTTTTGCTGCCCAGCAGATGGGCCAACATGTGGCAAAGTTGATGGCTACAATTAGGAAACATTGATTTGTTTTGGTTTCCAGGAAGGGCCCCACTACGTCCAGTCCCTAAACCTTAAATGGTTTGGGGTCAGGTACTGGGTTGACTGTTGGCTGTGGCGCCTTGGTACTGGTGTATTTTTCACACACTGTGAACTTCTTTAGAACATCAATTATGTCTTGCTTCAGGTTGGGCCACCATACTATCTCTTTTAATGTGAGATATAGGTTGTTAGCCTTTGTGTGTCCTAGCAGACGGTGGTGTCTTAGTATAGTGTTGACTCTTTGTGAAAGTGGAATGTATGGAATGTGTTTATCCTTGATGATTTGGTATACCATGTCATTTGATATGTGGAAATGTTTTTTATTCCTTACTAGTGTATCATGGATTAGTTGGTGTGTGGAGGGATCCTTTCCTTTTGTCTTGTACTCAGTGCTGTATAGGTTGGGCCAGTCAGGGTCCAAGTGGTCAGGGTGATCCTCTCTTGGCTGGCATAGCCTAGAGAGAGCATTGGCTGTGACTAGCTCTGCCCCTTTTTGTATTAGATGTCCAGGTTAAGCTGTTCCAGCAAGGACATCCATTTGGCTTGGCACCGTGCAAGTGTGAGTGCGTTCTGAGTTTTGAAATAGATTAAGGATTTGTGGTCAGTTAGTACTTGGAAGTTTAAGTGTCCTTCTAAGTAACATCTCCATTTCTTGCATGTGTGATATATTGCTAGCAATTCTTTATCATGTATTGGGTATCTTTGCTCAGTGTTTGTTAGTTTTCTGCTTTTATAACATACTGGCAGGAAATCTTGCTGCCTTGGCTGGCGGATTTGTAGGACTGTGCCAATGGCGGTGTTACTGGCATCTGACTCAAGCTTGTAGCACCCGTTGTTATTAGGGTATTGCAAGATTGGTGCTTCAATCAAAGCTTGTTTTAATAGTTGGAAATTCTTGTTGCATTCTGGAGTCCAGATGAATTTCTTTTTGGCATTACCTTTGGTTAGGTCATTGATTGGTGCAGTGAGCTTTCCGCAGTCTTTGATGTATTTCCTTTGGTAAGCTACTATACCCAGAAAGCATCTAACTTCTTTCATGGAGGTGGGGCGTTGCATGTTATTTATGTCTTTTATTTTATCTGGGTCTGCTTTGATGCCACTGTCAGAGACAATGTGGCCCAAGAACAGGAGTTCCTTTTCCATAAATTGGCACTTACTAGGCTTGGCGTATAGTTTGTGCTTTGCAAGTTGATTGAGTGTCTTGCGGACATGCGTGAGGTGTTCCTCTTTGGTTTTTGAAAATATGATGATGTTGTCAAGGTAACATACTGTGTTTGAGAGTCTGTTTAGCGCCTGGTTTATCATGGGGACAAATGTTGCTGGGGCGTTTGTCATCCCAAAATTCATTACTTTACATTCAAATGACCCAAATTGCGTGCACAAAGCAGTCTTTGGTATGTCTTTCTCTTTGACTTCAACTTGGTTAAAACCAGATGTGAGGTCAATTTTTGAAAAAAATTGCTCTGGAGAGCCTTGCAAATAGGTCTTCTATGAGGGGAAGTGGGTATTTATTTTTTACTTTACTTGCATTTAGTGCTCTATAGTCAGTTAATAGACGTAGAGTGCCTTCCTTTTTCTTTATGAAGAAAACTGCTGCCCCCATGGGATTCAGACAGACAAATAAATCCTTTGGCTAGATTGTCCTTGATGTGGGCTTTAAGTGTTTGGGTCTCCATGGGGGAGAGTCTGTAGAGGGGTGCAGGTTTGGGCATAGCTTTGCATAAGTTGATGCCATGTTTGAACTCTTGTTTGGGGGGTAACTCTGTGAGTTCTTCCTTGAATACATAAGTGTATTCATTTAGGAGTGCCGCAAGTTCTGGGCATTGGATCTTTTGTGTTTGTATATTATTAAATTCAGAGTACCTCATTATGTGGAGGGTACTGTCTTTGGTTAGATGTTCAGAGTCATCTTGATTTATGACTTGGACAAATACTGTATCTCTTAGAATCAAGTCGTTGGGTTCTTTGAGAATGTTGAAATTGACTCCATTGTGTTTTATTGTCATGGTTTTTGTTTTCCAACATACGCTGGGATTTACTCAGGTGAACCAGTCCATGCCTGCTACAATGTTGTAGTTTATGTTGTTAATGACAAGTCCTTTGATGGACGTTTGTATGCCTTGGAGGTCAATTCTGAAGGGAGTTGTTTTGCCTTTGAGTAGAACCTTTGATTTGTCTGCCATTTTGGCGTATTTGAAGTTGAATTTGATAACTGGTATTTTTACTTGGTTACAAAAGGTTTGCTAACCATAGTGTGTTGTGCATCAGAGTAAAATAGAATTTTATGTGTATGTGATTTGTAAGTGCATGGGTAGACAAGAAGTTGTGAGCGATCTTTAATTTTTAAGTTCATAAAAATGGAGGATTGCAGGACACGGGGAATGCAAGCAGCAAAGTTTGTGCCTTGGTACTTCTTCTTGTTGTGTTGGGGGGAGACAGGGGCACTTAAGCCTGTTCCCCCTCCTCTTTTCCCTGTTCCTCTGTTTTGAGACCTTTGAGGTCAGAGAATGTGGGGTCAGATTCATAGCGGGTTGCTACTTCAGCGTTTTTAACTTTGGTGATGTCCTCTTTCTTGGGATGGGAGCAGTTTGCGCTTTGGCTACAATTGCCATTGTTACAATTGGAGTTGCTGTTGTTTTGATTGGTGTTCTGGCGTTTATTGTCATTGGCTTTTTCTCTGCCATTGCTGTTTGAGGAGCGGTTGCTGTTGCGTGCAGCATATTCCATGTTTGCGTGTTTTTCAGTGTGCTTGGCTTCAGCAATGAGCGTGGGCATGGAGGTATTAGCCTCTGGGCGGATGAGGGCAGCAACAGAGGGTTTCATTCTGTTGATGAATGATGCTCTAGTGTGTACGTTGTCAGATTGTGCTGGGTTTTGGATTTTGCGACGTATTTCCTCAAGTTTGTTGGCGTAAGCTGCAATAGTGGTCTTCTGGGGAAGATCACTGAGCTGTATTGCAATGTCTTGGAGAGATTTGGTGACGTGGAAATTGTGGATGATGTCGGCTTTGAACTCTTCCCAGTTGTCAATCTGGTTGTTGGTTTGTGAGCCTTCCCAGGTGGCAAATCAGTTAGCAGCGGCCTTGTACAGGTGCTTGCTGGCTTCCTGGACCCATTTCTCATGGGGGATGCAGCTGGCACAGAGTTTAGCGGCTGTGTGGTCTAGCCAGTTGATGATGTTTTCTTTGTTTTTACCAAAGAATTTGTCAATACCAATGTATTTGGTGTTGGTCACTTCACCTGTGGTAGGTGGTTGTGCGTTTGTTTGTGGTTGGAGAGAGCAACTGTATTGAATAATATTGGCACATGCTTTGGGCATGACCAGACCTTTGAATACGGTGCATCCACTAGGAATATCTTTGTCAATGTTGTGGGCGCAGAAGTACGTTTTCCAGGTATCTTGGGATGTGGCCTGGTTGAGTACGTGGGCAAAGGTGGGCAGGTTCTGTTCAGTCATTTTCTCTTTCATTGGCGTGGTTGAAAACCGTAGTGCTACTAGTGATATGGAGCGCCTTTTGGGGAAGCTTTGAATATAGAATTAGGAAGAGAAGAGGTATATTTTATTGAATAATATTTTAGACTTATATAGCTTTATCTGTGGCAGGGATTTTAGTTGGACCAAACCCAGGGGTTGGTCATGTGCTGGATAGGTTCGAGTCGCTTGATACCTGGACAGTCATGTGATATTGGTTTGTTGCCATTTCCGGTATATCAAATGGTATATGGGAAAGGTACCAAATCAGGCAATGACTGGATGTTAGGTGTGATGGCAATAGCCAGAATACTTGTACATCCAGACCCTCAACAATACTATCCCAACTTCTTCAAGATGTACTGTTAGTTCGTTGCAACTGACGCACCTCTACAGAACCAAGCCAACTTTGTACTACTTACCGGTACGCTATTGATCTAGAAATTGGTGGATTTATTCTGAAACGGGATATTTCCATCTGATGTTGGGTACAGATGGAGCTTTTAGAGGTAACTGGAGGATAAAGTTGTCACTGCTATTGTATAAAAATATGTTTGGTCTGCTTGGATGGTTATCTAAGATGGATGGCTTTATGTGTTCGAGGATCATATGTCTTTATCCGACAAAGGTTGCACTTCCATGTTTCGAGTCCATTTGTTGACAAATGCGTTTTGGCATAAGATTTATATCTAAGGAGAGGAAGAGATTGGGGCTTGTTTAACAAGTTTGAATCGTGGGGATACTCTTCATGGTCTGGCTCGGAAATGGATACGCTTTGAAACGGGTTAGCAGGAGCGTAGTTTAAAATCATGGGGTGAAGTTAGATCAACTTTGATAGCATCTTTGTGAGCAAGTGGAATGATGAGCCGTGAAAGTAATTCTCTAATGGTCCAAGGCCAAATCAAAAGATAAAGTGTGAATAGATTGAGATTTCCAATGGGAGAATAAAACATATCTGCATAGTTCAACGTTTAATAGAAAAAATAAGAGAATGTCCAGGGGTTACAAGTCAGTTACCACCGAAGTAGGACTTTGGCAATTCGATGAAGTGCTCAAAGGGATACTTGTAAAAGAGGATGCCATCCATCTCTCCTCCAGGCAAAAGTAAGTTATAGAGAGCGCGGTAGGACATATATTCAGAGGACGTGTTGTAACTGCGAATGTAGTCAATAGCCAAAATAATCGGCTGCCAGGAGATGGAATCATACGAAGATGTAACAAAGGCTACTGTACGGCCAGGGATCTTGGCTGGAGAGGCAGTTTCCCTGAGATGGCTCAGGGGCGAGTTGATATCCTTGAATGGGACAATTAAATTTTCAGATTGGGGGATTTGCACCTCTGTAATACATCCATGGGGCCTATTGCAGAGTATAGACTGGGGGACCACACGAGCAGGCGGTGTCCAGAGCTGGCGAATGATTTCTTTATCGCAAATAGTTTCATCGGCGGATTGATGGCAGAACGCAAAAGGTTCTGGATCGGGATGGAAGCTGCCAATATGGAATTCTGAAAAGTGGGGAGATGGGATGACCCACAAGGAATTGTTGCTCAGAACAAACGAATGGAGCTGCCTGTATTTCCCCCCTTCTCGTGTCATGTAAGCTTGGCGAGCCTCGACAGCTGGATCGTCGCGTGAACCTGTCGCCATCCTCATCGACAGTGGAAATAAGATCAGCACAACCCAAAAAACCATTTGCATCACAAGATACGGCAACCCCATTTCTCCTTGCGCCACATGTACATTAATTCTTTTATACCCTTACAATATACATTAAATTATTCAATACACTATTCAATATATTATTCAATTATTATCTGCCACAGTGCTTTTCAGGAACATCTGCATAAGCATACATGGATGTGACGAGTGGAAATACAAGTAATCCTTGTAGATTCTAAACCAACCAATCGGCTTGCACGGGGAACCTATTCCATGCTGTATCGACATAACATCTACGATACAAGCCCCTTTATAAAACCATTCTAAACTCTCTTCAATGTATGAAGCAGAACCAATAACAGCCCATCAAACTATACTTTCCATAGACAAACCCTAACCACAGACTGCACTCAAACTGAATCAATAAGCCAACTATAAATAAACTACAAAATCATTTATATTTTAAACCGCCCTATCATGGAACAATATGGTTTAGCTGAAAAGTTGAAATTCTAACCAAGCTAGATTCACAATAGGAGACACAAAGCTTGTCACAAATATCCAGAACTTTCCAAAATCATTTTCACCCCAACTTTATAAATTCTACAATAGATTTCAGAAGCTTGCAGAGTGATTCAGTTTAAGTTTATCATCCGTTTGGTTTGGTCTAGAATCAAGATGACGTCCATATTTTTACTGTTGAAAAATAAATCACAAAATTCTTGAACCCAAAACAGACACCTGTGTAGCCAACATCTTTCACAATACACTTGCTGCTCATCAAGTTGCCCCATGCCAGATCTAACTCATGAGCTCACTTGCTTCAGTACTATTGGAGGCCATGCTTCCTTATAAGGAGCAAGGCCAATCACAAAAACAATCCCCTAACCCACATACAGAACATAGCTGATCATTATCCTGATCAGCGTTGCATATGTCACCCTCTCTGATGGCCCAATCGCTTTCACACATGGCACAAGAATCCTCACCCATCTCAAATAAGATCTTCATATTCATAATCTCTTTTCTGCCCCTTCCTTGAATGTTATCTTCCTTAAACTCCAAGCACTGAACTATAAATAGTTCAGTTGCAACAAAATCATTAACCTTTCTGAATCTGAATGAATTATTTTACATTTAATTTTAAGCTTTGATTTTTTAAAGTTTTGATGATGCTGGTAAAAAATAAATATATAAACTATATCACCATAAAAAACATCATAAAGGGATTAAAATCTGGTGTGGGGGTTATTAATTGAAACTCACCACAATAAATCAACCTAAAAAAATCTAAAAAAATTGGGATGTATTGTGGATTTGGATGGTTACAAGGGTCAAGTACCTAGCCAGCTTCTCATTTCTATCTAGAATACAAACTTTGTAAAGGCATTTAGATCAAGATCTACAGAAGAATATTAAGCTCCCTATAAACCCTTCACTAATTATTATCATCCCAGAAGATCAATATAGTTTATATCAATGTTCTATTTATGATAGGCATAAGTCTAATCTTTCTGTTATTTATTATTTAAACCTTTTATTATTAGCTAGTCAAGAGTTTATTACACTGCACAAAAGTTTGAGAATCATCCTGCTCTAGAATAAAAAATAACATTTCAATCATCACAAAACCACAGCTTTGGTTATTCAAATGGCTATTTCCAGAATAACCCCCTTAAAATAGGATCACTACTAAACCATTTATAAACTTTCCCTCGTTGTAAGGATCCATCAATATCCCAACAACCACATCAACTTTCCAATCTCACCTTCTCACAGCTTACTCTTGAAAGTGGCAGCAAATAAAAAATACAATAACTGGTACATGTTGAATCCTGGCAGCAATCAAGAAGTTAAGCCTTTTAACCTCCCTACAGCACCCCTCTCATCAGTAGCAACACCCAGCAAGAAAGGGAATCTTTGACATCATATCCAATGAACCCACTTGGCATAGCCCAATTCTTCCCTTTACAGTAGTTTTAAAAGCTATGGCAACAACCAAAATACCTCAGATTTAAACAGAACAATTTCAGGTTGAAGCAAAATCCAACCATCAGGTTAAGATATCCCCTCTGGTAACAGGGATTTTTGGCTTTGATGGGCAGAATGGGTCAGCACAGCAAAGAAGGGCGCACACCCCAAGCAAAACTATTCAAAATAAAATCCAAAATACACTGATTATCAACCGTAATGGTGTGAGTTGACTTTCATAGTACATATGTTTGCTATGTGAATTGGTGACAAAATATACCCAAGCCGGGTGAGCCAAAACTCAATCCAAAACTGAAACACAGTAGTAGCTCACTATGTAAACAAAATCACTCAAATGTTGTGTGCAATGGAATGTAATCAAGAATGATACCAAGGTATCTAAAATAGGTCACACAATCTGAAACAAAGTTTTTAAAATAATTGTGTTGGGTGCTTAATTTGGTGTAAATCTGGGAAAATGGGTGGAAATTATTTCAGGTATTCTAAAATGGGTGTTGTACCCCAGAAAGAACTGATTAAGAAATAAAAAAATCTATAGTTGGAATATTTGTCAGGGATCCAACCTGTGGGGGGTTCCTGAGGACTTGCGGGCGGACAGCCCGCGGGCTCAGCAGGGAGAGCCCACCACAGGATTGGGGCTAACTTTACAATATAAGATAACAATTTTCCAGGCAACCACCAGAATTAACTCATTCTGCAAGTTGACTTACTATATGTTGATAATCAGAATTAAAAATACTTTAATGTCAACAGCATTGAAAAGTCAGAATTAAGTTTTAACTCATGCAGACTACTAAATGTCGACACTTTTTTAATAAGCAGAAACCTGTTTCCTGAACATTTTACTTAATAAAAATTAAGCTTCAAGATACTTTTTAGGTTAATGTGACAACATAGATTTTAAAAAGTCCATAAAAAGTTATACATGAATATTGAAAAATTTCATAAAAATACACTTTTATTTTATTTTACTATGAAATTAGCTATCTTTACTATAATAAATTTTTCCCACTTATAAAAACAAAATAAATCCAATATACAAAAAGGTACTAAATAAAAATTCACGTATTATAGCAAAATATAGAAATCAGAAACAGTAATATAAAGTTTTCTATATTGAAAACTACAAAAAACATATAATTTACTAGTAAAATACCAATATAGGCCATGTAATACATTCTAAAGCATCAAACTATCAATAAAAAACCAATGATTTTATAAAAGCAGTATCATAAAAGATTAATAATTTATTTAGAATAACTATTTAAATTAAAAATATTATACTTAACATATAAGAACTATATAAAAATTAGGCAATACTCAATAAATTTAATGAAAAGCTAGACTGTAATAACCTGGTTGCCATTAAGAACTGTGGCAATCTTCTTGATGTATTCCCCAATCTATGAAAGCTTATATTTGGCCTTGACAACGTCCTTGATCTTCTCTTGATACTGTTTCTCTTTGGTGGTTCTCTTCTTCTTAAATAGGCGGTTCTCAATATCTCTGATGGATGCAGCAGTCTTCCCCTGTTGGACTTTGAGATGTTCATAGAAGGTGTTGTATCTGGGCTTGATTCCAAAGGAGGACTTGATATGCTTATGCCAGCCCTCCAAAGATGAAGTAGTTTTCATCTCATCCTTAAGAACTGCCTGGTAGCATTTCCAGTTGGCTTTGGCTCTGGGCTTGCTCTGGCGCTTAATGACCTTATGTCCAATCCACTGTGGTTCATAATATTCAATGAAAGGGTAGAAGGCACCATCATATTTCTTGGCATATAAATCCTGACATAGGAGCTCAAAGGCTTGTCCAGCATGCTCTGGCTTTACAAAGGCTAGTGCTACAAACTGCTGAATTAAGAACTTGCACTTTCCTGATGTATCTAGACGGTGGAGCTTGCTGATCTCAGGTAGACCCTTTAGTTGCCTGTTGACAGCCTATTAATAATGGAGAAAACACCCCTGTACCTTTCCATCAAAGGTATTTACAAAAGCGTTATACTGGGCAGTTTCATAGTCCATAATTATAGCTGAGGGGCCAAGTGCTTTATTGTGAGCTTCTTTTTCTGAAGCAAGGGCGGCTTCATCCTTTTCATCATCATCTGGATTAGCTCTAGTGTTATGGCCAGGGGGACTCTTTCTATTACTGGGTAGGGCTTTGATGCCCTCCTGAAGGATTTTAAAGGCCCTTGTGTAGATCTCTTCTGTTGCCCCAGGAAGCAGAAAGTAGGCAAATAAAAGCACCTTGCCTTCAATAAGGGAATGTACAACCCATAGTTGGTAAAAAAGGCGGGGGCATACTGAAAAGGTACCATCACATAACCAGGTCTCTGAATCCCTTAACTGCTTCAGGTTCTGTTGTGTAGCATAGCATATAATTCTTGCCTCTGCTGTAGGACCATCATCATGTAAAAGGAATACCTCATCACCATTGAACATATTTAACTCCTCTGTCAAGACTAACTCTCCTTGAACCATAGCTGATTTCTTATGGGGGACTAGGTCACAGCGTTTATCACATATGTACTTCACTAACTGGTTGTGATCAGGGATGAGCTTCAGTTTCTCATTACTTAGGTGTGTGGTGGCCTTAACTGCCAGATCAGAAGCCTTGACATCTTTAGAGACTGGGACCATTTGTTAAAGGTACCACTTTAGAAGCTTTTCAATAAGATTTATTAGAGCATTGCATGTATGCTCTTCTTTTCACTAGTGACTTTATCCCATCCTTCTGTATTGATCCTGGCAGTGCAGCTTCTATCTTCACATAAATAATGCTTGCTTCTTCCTGCTCTCTTCTGATTATTGCAATTGAAAATATAGCCTTCACAGATTAAACTTGCACCTCCTTTGACAGACATTAGAGGGGAAAACCAAGGGAACTTCTTTGGGAGCTTAAACTCTTCTTTGATGTTACATATATTGTGAACCTTTAGGGGATCCCATGGGCCAATTAGTGCCTGATGATAGTCAGACAGGTAATCATCAGGATCTTCTTTATTGATACTTGATGAGGAGGATGGAGGTGCAGATTTGTTGGGCGGTGGAGGGGAATTATCTGGAGTTGGATTCTTGCGCTTCTTGGACTGGTATGAGCTTGATTCCTTGGGGCTTGATTCCTTTGAGCTTGATTCATCTGGGCTTGACTGGGGTTCTGGACTCTTGGGTATCTTCTTTCTTCCTTGCTTGTTTAGTGGAACCTCATCTCCTTCTAATTGGTACCAGCTTGGAGAAGAGGAGGGGGCAGGAGAGGGCTCTTTGCTTTCAGGGTCTGGGGTCTTCTCCTTTGTCTTCTGTTTTATTGAGGGCTCTTTGGCTGGTTTTTTGTTGGGGTAGGGACTTTGGGCCTTTCCAGAGGCTTTGGGTACTTTCTTAGTTGACTTGGGGTTATTTTGTGGCTTCTTGGAAGATTTATCCTAAAATAATTAAGTATAGTTCATAAAGTAAGAATAATCATGTGAGACATGAATAAAATTAAATAATAATCACTTGTTTTAAAGTTTATTATTAAGTAAATAGTTTATAGAAGTATAGAAAGTAATTTTAGAGCTATTTTATTATTAAAGAATAGAAAAAATCCATATTTAAATAAAAAATTTGACATTCTGGTAGTCACAGTAGTCAAAAATATTTAATTTAGTTTGTCAGCATAAAAAACACTTTAATTTTGATGTCATCATACTGACAGTCAGCATTAAAGTGGAAAAACACTATGTAAATCACTTATAAAGCTTGGTTAATATTTTCTGGAGTTGGTTTTTTAAGGCCAAAATTGATTATTTTTAAATTTAAAAAAATTAAAGAGTTGCATATGTAACTTATGAAAACTAAATAATAGGGATTGTAGAGGGAAGTCTGAAGTACAGCCCTGGGTACTTTGGCATGAATTATCATACCATTGTATGTGTGCTTTTTGTTAAGCAACAGTGTTTTACTAATAAACCAGTGAAGGTGTCAACATTCAGGCAGTCAGCGTTCTTTTATAGTAACTCTCCTATTAAATCTTGCTTAAATTATGTCACTTTGTTTGCTTAGCCAAACCCCTTTGTTGCAATTTAGGCAACACGTCAATTTGACACAAAGTCAACATTATAGTTACATATATGAATTCTAGTTTTAACATATGTGTGTTGGCTTAAGTGGACTTCCAGAAATAAGCTATAGTTTATCCAGTGAGTTTAAAATAACAGTAAATATCTAAATAATACAAAGAATGCTCTTAAAGTTGGCATATGTCTTTGTTCAATGCTTATCTTAATATATATTTAATAAAAATAGTAGTATAAACTATAAAAAGTAGTAATTTTTAGAATATTGTGTATTTTGTTAAGAAATTTATGGATTCTTATTTGGGGTTGACATCCAGATATTACTTACTGTAGTCAACCTTAATGTAAAAGTACAAAGAAACTTACATTTTCATAATAAATTATATTATTTTTTGGCTTAAAATCAAGCCTTTGTTTAAATGGAGTTGACATTATGCCTGTTCCTTTTTAATTTTGCAATTCTGACTTAATAATTCACTATGAAAAATTAGCTTAGTTTTGGAAATGCCTGATTCCGGTGGATAAATACCAAAATAATGTCAACTTACTGAATGTCAACAAATTGTCAACATTCAGTAAGTCAACTTGCAGAATGAGTTAATTCTGGTGGTTGCCAATTTTCCAAGGATTGCCCAAGGTCTGCTCGTAGGCACCATGGAATCAATCAACCCAGTAAGGGTGATATACATCACCCCAAATATTTGGGTGGAAGCAGATTCATCAGTGGCAATAGATTCTTGCGGGCAGTTGGGCCGCGGGGTGAGGGGCGGTGTCATTGTGACCAAATATGCGGGCAGGAAATTATACTTGTCTCAGAATAGCAGAGGGGGCTGGATAATTTTGGTGTCTTCTCTGTAAAGGACTTCTGTCTCTCTAGATCTAGCTTCAGGGTTGTGGATTAGGATCTCCTCCAGAGTAAACTCCAAATACGCCGGGTTGGGTGGGTACTTGGTAAAATGTACTGGGCCAAAGGGAGCTCCTGGTGGACGGTAAAGTTTGGGTGCTGGTCTGCGGTTTCTTGGGGTAGGTGAGCACGGGGGGCAGAGCCGCAAGGAGTAGACTGTAGATGAAGTAAAACTAATAACAAGTATGGTATGATCTGGTTGAACCAAAGGTTCATGTCACTTTATTGCAAGGATGGCAATGGGCATCTTCCTGGCGGCCCAGGGTATAAGTGTGACAGAAATCACTGGATAATATGAAGCCATTTCTAAATGATGGGGAATTACCACCCAAATCCACATAGAATTGATGATTAACCACCAATGCGGCTTTAAATATCTTTTTGTGAAATTTCCAATTGAAACTCCAGGATTAAGTAGAACAATCAATCCTAACCAGAGTAAACCAAGATAAATGACCTGGGAAAGCATCAATGCATCTTCAGCATAGAATTCTGGGCATTGAGAAGTGACACGTTTTTATTTTCCAAAATGGGGGGAGGAGCTACAAAATTGGCAGGCATGAAATTAACATTTTGTGGTGCCAACAACAAAGTTTCAGATGCTGGGCCCCATCTTCCTGAAATGTTTCTGTTCAGAATCAGATTGTACGGGATATACCGCAATAACCTGAGCATAGGATGCATTTTTAAAATTTAAAATTAGAGCTTGGGATAATTGATTTTTATTGAGTAAATTTAGAAGGACTCAACTCTTAGAGTTGAAACAGGGAAAATTATTCAATATATACCAGAAAAATTGACTAAGCAATACCACCTGAGTCTCGATCTCCTATTCCTTTGGCATCTTCAAGTAAGTATCTAGTCCAGGTTGCAAAGAACCCTTGCGTGACCAGTTTCTGACAACCATGCTGATTAATAAGCTTATATTGGGTGACCCTCATATTACGTAAATTTATCAATGTCAGTTTGAAAGGGGGAGCTGGTTTCAGCTGGCATACTGGAGCAGCTGTGACCCATTTTTGATCAACTGTTTGGTTTAAATCTGTTAACTTAGTCAATTTTGATACAGGTTTCCTGGCCTTCTGTGCCTTTTTACTTGGACGGACAATACCCAGCATTATGAAACTTACCGTGACAATAAGTATGTCCATCTGTCATGGCAAAATTTTCAAAGATTTTCATAGCCCGGGTTTCCCCATCTACTAGGTCCTCACAGCCCTTGATGGCAACAATTGCGGGGGTTATTTCATTGGCTGACTTGCAACTAGAGCACTCAAATTCCTTAACCAGGTCACGGGACAGGTCATCTCTGGGTGGCCTGTTTCTTATAGAAGGTATCTTTGTTTCTTTTTCTGTAGTGGCCCAGGTTATTCTGGGGTCTGTGGCTAACCCGGCCCGTTGATTGGTTGGGTTAACAGGGACCTCTAGCGCGGGGGGCATTATTGTAGGCAAACTTGGTTCATCAGACTTCAGGAGATTCTCCAAAGTTGAATCTGATTCTGATTCAAACCCCAAAAACTGCGGGCAGCCAGATGGCTGGCCCTGCGGGCTGGGGGACTGTGGGGCATCAGGGTTCAACTCCCATAGTTGAGGCCTTTTGATTATCATAGTTGACAGGAGTTTGTCACTTATGACATCATCCCCTTCTCCCCTGTTGCCCTCCTCCTTCCTGGTTCTCTTTTCCAAGTATTGCTGTATGGCTCCTTGTGCGTTGGGTAGGTTGGAGACTGGTTTCAAGGTGCTTTCTTTGGTTGGATAACCCATCCATTTGACATAGTACTGTGGGGTCTTGTAGTGGAGGCGGTGTCCATGGATGTACTCTACTTTGTATTTGGTTGAGCGTTCCTCCTGGATGGGTGGGGGTTTGGTCTTGATCTTCTGGTGGGGAAGGGAGGTTCCTTCCTTCTTGAATAATAGTGAGCGGTGGAAGACGTTGTGGATTTTCCAAGTAGGTGGTAGCTCTAGTTTGTATGCCACTTCTCCTACTTGCTTTATGATCTTGTATGGGCCACAGCGGCAGTGTGCTAGCTTCCTACTGGGTACATGTAGGGGAACGTTCCAAGAGTTGAGGTACACTTCATTGCCTACTTCCAGAGGTTTCCCAGGGACTCTTTTCTTATTGACAAACACCTTGTAGGTCTTAACAGTGCAAGTCAGGTTTCTGAGACAGGTTTCTTGGGTGGTATGTATTTGTTCAACACAGGTTTGTCCTGCAGTATTCTGTTCCTTGCTACCAATACTAGGGTCTCAAGATGGGTCAAATCTGTAGTTGGCTTTAAAGGGAGACATACCCGTGGATGTGTGGTCTTTGCTGTTATAGGCATATTGCGCCATGGGTAGCATCTCTGCCCAGTTGTCCTGGTCTGCATTGGCGTAGCATTTGAGGTATTGTTCCAAGATCTGGTTGACCCGTTTGGTTTGTCTGTCTGTCTGTGGGTGGTAGGAGGTTGACACACAACATTTTATTCCAAGGTCTTTCATCACTTGGGTCCAGTAGTGGGACATGAACTGGGGTCCTTGGTTGGTGATGATTTCTTCTGGGGTGCTGTGTTGTGTCAGGATGCGGTTGTGGAGATGTCTGGCAGTCTCAGCTGCTGTGCAGTGATTAGTGGTTGGGATGAAGTAGGACATTTTGTGAAACGGTCAACCATTACTAAAATTGCGTCAAAGGATTTTGATGGGGGGAGTTCTACTATGTAGTCCATTGACACTGACTTCCAGGGACCCGCAGGGATGTCCAGAGGTCTCAGCAGTCCTTCTGGCTTTGAGCAACATGTCTTGGTTATTCCCCAAGTTTTACAACCATTGATGTATGCAGCTACTTCCTTGTCTATGCCTGGCCACGTGTAGTTCCGCTTGATACTTGAGAGGGATTTGTGTCTACCAGGGTGGACGGCCATCTCTGAGTCATGGTGGTCAATCAATAGTTTGTTCAGGTGTGGCCCTTGGGTACGTAGATTCTGTTATGGAGCAGCAGGGTAGTACCTTTCAGGGAGTATCCTTTCTTTGAGTGATGGCAGTCTGGGTCCTTTGTAAGGGTTTTGACTAGCTCAATTGAGTATGTATCTTGTTTCTGAGCTCCTACCACATTGGGTTTGCTGGCGGCAATCTTTAAGTACTTCAGTTGTATTCCTAAGCTGGCGGGGTCTAATAGGGTATGGGTGTTGCAGTCCTTGATTTCTGCGGAGGAGGGTATCAGGTTGGCTCTCCTGCTCAAGGCGTCTGGCAGAACGTTAACCTTTTCTGGCTTGTAGTCTATGGTCAAGGTGTAATCAGCCAGTTCTAAGGCCCATCTAGCCTGTTGTTGGTTCAGCTGGCATGGTTTGAAGAAGTAAACTAAGTTCTTGTGGTCTGTCAGAACCTTTACTGGGTGTTCAGCGCCACACAAGTATCTGCACCAATCCTTCAGTTCTTCATTATAGCTGGCATCTCCTTGTCATATATTGGGTAGTTCCCTTCAGCTGGTAGCATCTTCTTAGAGTAATATGCTACAGGATGTATCATACCATCCCCTCCTTCCTGAAGAAGGACCCCACTCACCGCAAAGTTGGACACATCTGTTTCCAGCACAAAAGGTTTAGCTGGGTCAGGCATGGCAAGCACTGGGGCAGACGTGAAAGCTTTCTTCAGGGTCACAAACGCGGAGGTGCACTCATCAGACCAGACAAACTGGACCTTTTCAGAGCAGAGGCGGGTTAGGGGCAATGTAATCTGAGAAATTTTTTGGATGAAATCCCGGCAGTAGTTTGCTAGCCCCAGGAAACTTCTGACATCCTTCCTGCACTTGGGGACTGGCCAGGCTGTGATTGCTTCTACTTTGTCCTGCGCCATAGCAAACCCGCCAGTCTTCACAACGTATCCCAGGAATTTGACCTTGGGCTGAAAGAACTTGCATTTCTTTAGCTTGGCGTGTAGGTTGGCCTGTGAGAGTTTGTTCAGTATCAGGTTGAGGTGCTTGAGGTGTTCTTCATGTGATTTGCTGTATATGAGGATGTTGTCCAAATATGCCACACAGAATTGGTCAAGGTACTTGCCTAGGACTGAGCTGATCATCCTTTGGAAAGTACTTGGAGCGTTACACAACCCAAATGGCATCACTAGGTATTTGTACAAACTGTATCTGGTTTTGAAGGCCGTCTTGTATTTGTCTCCTTCCTTGACTCTGATTTGGTTGAAGGCGTCTCTCAGGTCAATCTTTGAGTACACCTGGGCTCCCGTCAATACTTCACAAAGGTCGTCAGCATTGGGAATGGGGTAGCAGTTCTTTACAGTGATGTCATTTAGTTTCTGGTAGTTTACGCAGGGACACATCCCGCTGTCTTTCTTCCCTACAAACAGCATGGGCAACAAGCAAGGGCTTTTAGACACCCAGATGAAACCCTTTTTTGTCATGTCCTCCAGGTAAGCCTTCAGTGCTGCTTGTTTGCAGTGATTGCAGCTGTATATGGGGCTGTGGTGTGGTTGAGTCCCAGGTAGCAGGTCAATGGCGTGGTCATAGATGGAGTGGCTGGGGAGCTGGGTTGCTGCTTCCTCACTGAAGACGTGGCTCCACTTCTCTAAGGGGGCAGGTAGGCATCCCACACTGGGTTCCAATCTCAGGGTCAGGAGTGTATCAGGTTTCTTGCTTGTTGGGCCCAACTGGAACGGTACCACATCAAACAAATTGTCTCCTTTCAAGGCAACCGTTTGATTTTGAAAGTTCAGAATAGCGCCATGCCTTTGTGACCACAAGTCCCCAAGGATCAGGGGGTGGGGAAGTCCTTTCAGGATGATGGGAAATGCTGGGTACAAGTTCTGCCCAATTTTCAGGGGCAATTTGGTAGCGCACCTGAAACCCAGGTCATGAGAACTGTTCCCCATAATTACTCTGACGCTTTCATTGGTGGCCTTCAGTCCAAGGTCCTTGGCAAGAGTGGCGTTGATGAAACTCTCTTCTGCTCCAGTGTCAATGAAGGCTCCCACAGTCTGGGATGTTGTGAGTGTTTTGGCTTCAACTTGGATAAACTTATAAGATTGAGTAGAGGTGTTTATTTGCACCAAGGAAACTGAGGAGTTAATCTTATTGGGGCAAGCCTTGGTAAGGTGCCCAGGTTCATGACAATAGAAACACAAGCCTTTGCAGTAGTGACGCTGTAGTTCATCTGGAGACATCCCAGGTCTGCTGGGTGTCTGGACTCAATTCACGCACTGGGTGGAGGAGGAAGTACCTTCTTGGTTGAGGCTCAACCCTCTGCACAAGAGGAGTAGTTCATCCAGGCCAAGCGTAGGTGGGTGGTGCTTGAAGAGCTTCTTCAGGGCAGGGCAGGCTCCTCTGCGGTACAGGATTGCTGATAACTTGTCCTCAAGTTGGGTTCTGGCCTTCAACTTCAAAAACTCATTGGTGTAAGCTTGCAGAGTTTGTGGTCCTTGTTGGATGTCCAGTAGGCTGAGTAGGGCGTGGTGGCGGGTATCTTGGTTGTTGCCTGTGGCCATCAGTTTGCTCTCAAATTAGGAGTAGTCTAGGCAGAACTTGATGTCCTTGGCAGTTGCTTTCCTAAACCAGTCCAGGGCATTGCCGGAGAGCATGGAGGCTACTCCAAGGACCTTCTCAGTGTTGTTAGAGTAGGAGTTTGTGTTGGCTTGAAAATGAAGGCGGAGGACTGGCATTGCTCTTCTGGCTTCTTCTAGGGTGAGCTTCCCCATCTGGGGTAAATCTACCTGGGTCGTGGTCTGGTTTACTATGACGTTCTGCACCTGCAAGTTTGGGGTCTTGGTCTTCTCCTCACCAGGTAGTGTGTCATTCTGTTTGGGGTTGGTTTGGTGTTGGGTCACTGCGGTGATCAGGTTGGTAGCTAACTTGTACACATAGTAAGCTGAAATCAATAAAAATAGCATACAAGATGCCCCAAGAGTTAACAACATCTTGGGGCCCAGGTTACCAAGTTTGAAGTAGATTTCCATAATGTCAGGGATCCAACCTGTGGGGGGTTCCTGAGGACTTGCAGGCAGACAGCCCGCGGGCCCAGCAGGGAGAGCCCACCACAGGATTGGGGCTAACTTTACAATATAAGATAACAATTTTCCAAGGATTGCCCAAGGTCTGCTTGTAGGCACCATGGAATCAATCAACCCAGTGAGGGTGATATACATCACCCCAAATATTTGGGTGAAAGTGGATTCATCAGTGGCAACAGATTCTTGCGGGCAGTTGGGCTGCGGGGTGAGGGGTGGCGTCATTGGGACCAAATATGCAGGCAGGAAATTATACTTGTCTCGGAATAGCAGAGGGGGCCAGATAATTTTGGTGCCTTCTCTGTAAAGGACTTCTGTCTCTCTAGATCTAGCTTCAGGGTCGTGGATTAGGATCTCCTCCAGAGTAAACTCCAAATACGCCGGGTTGGGTGGGTACTCAGTAAAATGTACTGGGCCAAAGGGAGCTCCTGGTGGACGGTAAAGTTTGGGCGGCTGGTCCGGAGTTTCTTGGGGTAGGTGAGCACAGGGGGTAGAGCCAGAGGAGTAGACTGTAGATGAAGTAAAACTAATAACAAGTATGGTATGATCTGGTTGAACCAAAGGTTCATGTTACTTTATTGCAAGGATGGCAATGGGCATCTTCCTGGCGGCCCAGGGTATAAGTATGCCCACCTGTCATGGCAAAATTTTCAAAGATTTTCATGGCCCGGGTTTCCCCATCTACTAGATCCTCACAGCCCTTAGTGGCAACAATTGCGGGGGTTATTTCATTGGCTGACTTGCAACTAGAGCACTCAAATTCTTATAACCAGGTCACAGGACGGGTCATCTCTGGGTGGCCCGTTTCTTATAGAAGGTATCTTTGTTTCTTCTTCCATAGTGGCCCGGGTTATCTAGGGTCTGTGGCTAACCCAGCCTGTTGATTGGTTGGGTTAATAGGGACCTCTAGCGCGGGAGGTGTTGTTGTAGGCAAACTTGGTTCATCAGACTTCAGGAGATTCTCCAAAGTTGAATCTGAATCTGATTCAAACCCCAAAAACTGCGGGCAGCCAGGTGGCTGGCCCTGCAGGCTGGCAGCCTGTGGGGCGTCAGAGTTTGACTCCCATAGTTGAGGCCTTTTGATTATAATAGTTGACAGGAGTTTGTCACTTGTGACAATATTGGGTGGGGAAAAATAATAATTAAATATCCATATTCAGATAGAAGCAAAAATTAAAATTAGGGAGTAACTTAATTGAAATCTATTTAATATTTTATTGAATTCTCAAAATGGAAGGAACACAACAACATAGTGGCAATGCACCTGTTGTGCGCTGCGGTTGCAGTTGCCCCCGCGGGTCAAAAAATTTAGTCAGTGCAATGCAAGTGCCTACTCAGGAAGGAGACAAAGGAGAGTTCAATAGTGACGCTGCACTGACACAGCCAGTTCAAGGAGCACAAGCTGCTAGGGTGCAGAGCATCAACCCTTGGGTCCCCAAGCTGACCCAGAAGCCCACCAAGGTTACCACAACAAAAAGAGTTAGAAACAAGGAGGTAGAACTTACTTCATATGTGTTTGACCCCGTCTAACACCAGGATTTGGTCCCGTTAGCCATGCTGGAGAAAGTTAAGCCTGTACTTGACACTAGCTATGAGCCTTACGTCAGTGATGGCAACCAAAAAGACAATAACAAGCCCAAGTTATATAGAACTATGGAGGAACAGCTGGTTCTAAAGAAGGTTGCAGCCTTCTACAACAAGGTGCCTATGCCTGGCAAGCCTGTCATCAATCAGGGTCTTGGCTTGTCTGAATCCTCAAAGCCCGCCCAGAAGCGCATTCCTGACATCAAGTGTATCATCCTGCTCAGGCTTATGCAGGAATCTGGTGACTACAAGGCAGCCGCGGCTCTTGTTGGGGTGGATCCCAAGTACACCTCCAAGACCTTCAACAAGTTCATCAATACTGGCCATGTCCTTGCCGCAGGAAAAGCCTGCACTTTCAACCATTTTTTTTAAAATATCAAGGCTTTTTATTTTGACTTGATTAGGAGAAAATGGGGGACGCCACATGGGCTCGCCCAACCCTGTGCTTTCAACCATGCTCACCAAGGAGCACAAATGGGCAATCTGTCAGTGGATAACCCAGGATTGTCATCTTGAACTGGCAAATATATAGGCCATGGTCAAATCTACTTTTGGGGTTGAGGCCTCAATTTCCTTTTACTATCATCTGGTGAAGGGAATGTGCTTTTCCTGGAAAAAGCTTAGGGTATCCCCCTACAATTGTAATAGCCCAGCCAACATTGAGACCCGGAAAAATACGCTGAGGCGTACACTGCCCTCAAAGTCAAGGGGACAGTCAAATTTTAGGGCAAGTGTCTAAAGTTGAAGTGTGGAGATAAAAATCTCCATACCAATGGATTTTTTGATCCCTGCACTTTTTTTCAATAAAAATTTCCCAAAAAAATTAATATTTTTCTTAAATTTGTCTTTTTTAAAATGTTTTTACTAGTAGCCAAAATTGAAAAGCCAAGTTCAAAGTGCCCAAATTGATGCCATTTAAAACACACCTTAATTTAGTTTGGCTTTTAAAATAGAATTTATTTTCCCCTTTGAATAGAGGGGACAAAATTGAAGATGCAAAAATTGAAGTGCAAAAGAATATTAAATTTAATATTTGATACATCAAAATTAAAAAAAATTAAATTTAAAAAAATTCCTATATGTAAAAAAAGAAATCAAGAGCTAAAAAAAGCTTTTTTAACTTTAGGCAAATTTTTTAATTTATTTCTTCAAGTCTTAATATAAAATACTATTGAAAGCTCTTTCTTTTTAAAAAATAAAATTTTGTCTCATAAAAATTTATTTAAAAATTTACATATAGTTTCTTAATGGGTGCAGAAATCAAAAAGTAGTCAAATCAAAATCCAAAAAGATACTGTGAATTCAGAACCTGACTGTAAAAATGCGGGATTGTCAAATCCTTGGTCCAAATTTTGAATCACTTTTGCGGGCAACTCAGCTGAGTGAAAAACAAAATATTTAATAAAATTAACCATTTAATTTGACTTTTTTTTTGGTTTATTTAAATTGGCAAATTTCCAATCTCTTGAGCAGATAACTCAACTAACAAAAGACAAAACCAACAAACAAATGTGGGATACATGAATCAGAAATGCGGGATTCTAATGTACAATTTAAGATTTCCTATATTTCAAACAAATCATAGACATCATGTGAAAATTAACAAATCTGAAATTGCAGGATTGTCAAATCCAAGAACCAAGTTTCAAATCATAATTGCGAGGAATTTGAAATAAATATAATTTATGGGTGTCTCAAAAAGGATGCCAAAGGATATAGAGTGGATTTAGCTGATTCTTTTAGGAAGCACAGGCATTCTCAAAAATCACCCTATTCCATTTTAGGACAGCTAAATTTTAGATTGTAATATTCACAAAATTGACATATTTCCCAATAAAATTGACTAAAATATACATTCCTCTTCTTGAGTTTAAAATTTTAATAAATTTTTATTATGTCTTCTTTCAATAACAACCAAGCCAACAAGCTGTTCCCTGGCCTTGACAAAATCATGCAGGGCTACGCTGGGTCTCTTGACAGTGAAGCCTCTGTATATGGCCACTCCCAACCCGCAGGCCCCTCCGCAAGCGCCACACAGGAGTTTGTTCTTTCCCCTGCAACTTCCAGCATGGCACTGTTTGCCCACCATGCACAGGCAGCTGCCAACCTAAATCCCTTATCAGCAATGGCATCTGGAACCAGCCATTTTAGCCATGGGGTCACCCAGAGAGCCCAGAACCCTGAAACAGCCAATCAGATGGCATTGACCAGTTCCCAAGATTGACACGTCCCTCCCCCAGCCAATCATCCTGCAAGACGCAGAAGAAAATAGATCACTCCGGACATTGTTCTCAAAATGGTTGAAAAGCAAGGCAAGCTTATGTCCCTTGGGGAAATTGCGGCCGCAATGGGTTTTGCAAAGTCCACTATGGCTGCAACTCTGCGAGCCCATGCCAACTGTGGCCCCCCACCAAGAAGACCCCAACTTGTGCCTGTACCTCAACCAAAGGTGAAAAAGCCCACCCTTTCATGATGGCTATTATGGAGCCTGACCCGCGGATGCCCCTGGTCCAGGTACGTCTCCAGTTGGGACTCCATGGCATTTTCACAAAAAAACAGTCAATTAATGGATGTACAGAGTTGTGGTTGCTGCTAGAATCTTGTCCAATTAAGTTCTCAGTGGCCCCATTTTGGTAGATACAGACCCATATAATGCAACCATTATTAACTTTATCAAAGGAAGGGCAATGAGGGCCCGTAATGTTGTAATATTTTTGTCATATGCTAAGATATCTGCAAGTATCCAAGTCTTTGGAGAGAAGCGCATCCAATCTGATGTGTACAAGCACGGCCCAATCTTGTATTGTTTTGTTGGGGTTTTTATTGGCAGTTTCCCCATTGGGCATCAACTATTACTTGGCAATATCAAACACCACAGATGGGTATGCCTACCAGATAGAGCTCAAGGACATGCTGGAGGAGTGGGCTGCCCAAAACACTGTGCACACAGTTTTACTGAGTGCAGAGATGGAGCAGCTGGAATGGGCAACCCAAGAAATCAGGGCTGCGGGGCATACCTGCTGGTCCTACCCCATCAATTACGCCAACATGCATCTGCAGATGTATGTCTCTACAATTTTGGTTCTGCCCTCAGGCGCTTAAAGCCTGCCACCTACAACAAACTATGCACCCAAATTGATAAGGGGTATGAGCTTTTCCCTTCCGCATCCGTCCAGGACTTAATTGATCTCATCATCTTCTATGCAAGTGATAGTGATAAGTCCAGAAAGGACCCCTGCCTCCCCCTGCGCCACTCCATCCGTTTTTTCAAGCCTGCATATGTGACAGAAGAAGAATTTGAGCAATTGAAGCAATCAGCTCTTGCTGCCCCTTCCCAGTCAAAAAACCTTGCCTCATCAACCCCCCATCAAGCTACCCGCCTTCCAACTCTGACTCCCAAACCACCTCCTATTCCCTTCCCACCATCTCTGATGCCGTCCCTTTCATAGGCGCAGATGGAGGCAATGTTCATTCTGCCCATTCCCTCCCCTTCCAGTCCTTTGATTAGTAAATAAATCTTTTCTTGATGACTACTATTAAAATTGATTTTTTCTTTCAGTTCATGATTGATAATATATTTTTTACATTTTTATAAGTTTCCATGTGTAAAGAATGTTGTATATTTGATGTGGTAACATATAATTATTTCTATGGGTATTTTCATCATCATTGCTAAATTAAAGACAATAAATGTAAATATTACATTAAAATATTGCAATTAGACGTCAACTCTTGATATTTTGATATTATGTGCATAACTAAATGCATTTTGTTTAATAAAATCCATTGTGAACTTGACCTTTTCCATTATAATTTAACAAAATGAAATGTGTTTATATTAGAGAGCCATTAACACTTAGTATAATATTAATAATTAGTGCATTTTACAGCCTGTATATTTACCTATTGGTAATAATTCTGTAAACTTCTTGGACAGGTTTTGTGAGGTAATAATAATGTAATGTGTTAATAGAATACTGTTTAATGTCATTAATTGGCTGATTTTCTTTGATGTAGCAATTGTGCATTTTCTGATATTTACACACTAGTATCCAATTGGTTGGCTTCTCATCCAATCACACAGGCAATAGGAAAACAAGCTGCCACCCCAAGACTGGATGTGGCCAGGGTGGCAGCTTGTTTTCCTATTGCCTGTGTGATTGTATATGAAACCAACCAATTGGATACTAGTGTGTAAATATCAGAAAATGCACAATTGTCACATCAAAGAAAATCAGCCAATTAATGACATTAAACAGTATTCTATTAACACATTACGTTATTATTACCTTGCAAAATCTGACTAAGAAGTTTACATAATGATTACCAATAGGTAAATATATAGGCTGTAAAATACACTAATTATTAATATTATACTAAGCGCTAATGGCTCTGTAGTATAAACACATTCCATTTTGTTAAATTACAATAAAAAAGGCCTCGTTTACAATGAAATTTATTAAACAAAATGCATTGAGTTATGCACATAATATCAAAATATCAAGAGTTGACGTCTTATTGCAATATTCTAATGCAATATTTATGTTTATTGTCTTCAATTTATTAATGATGATGACAAAAATATGTATGCATCAAAGATAGTACTATAAAAGACAGTTTTTTGATGGAATTCAAACAAAATGTCATCAATCTATAACTTAATCAACAAATTAGAAGCTCACCTGCAAAAGGTTGTTGAAATCAAGAAAAGTATCAGGGAAATAGTGATAGGAAAGCTGGGGGATGAGGGCCAGCCAAAGATCCAGTCAAAAGAAGATGCTCTGAACAAATTGGGAAATATTATAGATGAAAAGAATAAAGAAAAAGTACTTAATCTACAGGAAACAATTTTAACAAGTCTAAAGTTCAACAACACGGCATACAATTTGTGGGAGTTCTGGCAGGGGGCCAAAGAAAACAAAGAGAAGATCAAACTAATAGAAGGAACAGAAATTCAAAAGGAAATCAACACCAATGAAGAGGAAACTGTGAGAGAGGGGGGCTAAACTAACTAAGTTTGGCTCCCATCCCGGCAAAACAAACCACCAGGATGCCGTCCAGTGGAGGACTGGAACAGCTGCTCAAAGGGGAGACCACAGGGAGGACACATGAGACAACCAAGGGAAATAGGCATTTGGTGCCATCAGCACCAACCTGGTGAGCAGCCAGGGGGTACAAGTGGGGGTGGAAGGGAGCATCACAGAAGCGTGCAGAGGTACTGAGTCACTCTTTCCTAGACCAGGAGGGGGGGACATTGGAACCTCCTTGCTTACAGGAGCAGGAGAAGCATGGTTGACGTCCTCCAAATCCATATCATCACAGGTCAGGCTCTTCACCACAGCCTCCCCAGAATAAAGGAGACTACCAGGAAAACTCAGGAGGCTAGAGGGGGCCTCACTTGCAAGTTGCGCCAAAGAGGAGAGTTTAGACCACAGGTCTGGTGAGGTGGACCACAAGAGGAGCAAAAAGGGGGCCAAAGAAAATACCACAAATCTTATGACTGGGAGTATCATAGCTGAAAGCTGCACAAAATTTGAGGAAGATTGGGGTGGTTTTCAAAATTGCAAGCACTAAAATTGAGGCCAACAGGGGTAATCACAAGCAAGAAACCAAAAGATGTGTCAGAGTAGGCTTGGAGAGCTTGCCGGTGTGCTCAGGCGTCTTTAAAGTGACTGGGAACAAAAGCGGGCTTGAAATTAAAGAGTTTATAGAGAAAAACAAGGTAAAAGTAGATTTTTATATTGAATTTAACTAGTAAACTTAGGTTTGAGCGTAGATCTTCAAAGCAAAAGCAAAAACCAAAACACTATACACTAAAGTCCACTTCAAGGGTTCCAGAAGAGGTACCAGGTTTGAAACAGGGGGGTTGAAGGTAAGCAATGGAGCAAATACTAACACTTTAAAATTCTAGGTGATAGGAACTCCAGCAGAGGTCCAATCAAGGCAACAAAATTAAAACTGAGTGTATTAAGCTCAAAACTTTTAATAAATTGAGAATTGACAAGCAGGGGACACAAAGTCTCCTGGCATTGTAAAAAGGGGTGAGTTGCTAGGGGAAAATCACATGACCAACTTGACTTGCAACTCATTGGCTGGAAGAGAAATTTTGATGGCCAAAGCCAGGAGCACTGGAAGGTTTCAAACTAATTTACGCAAAACCACCTGATTGGCTGGAAGGCAACTCAACAGACTCAGGTTCATTTAACTTTCTGGGCATAGATGTGGGTCTTTGATTGGGTGTTCCTGATAATTTTCAAGAGAGGGCAACATCACAATAACAAACAGTCTAAATTGATCAGTGTTTCTTCGCAAGCCGGGACAACCAAAGCAGGGGGATCTGCAGTGTAGGCCAGAACAAATATCTCATCAACAGTGTGGGCTAAATCTTCTAAGGAATTTAATGGCTTGGCTGTTGTTTTTGACCCTTTTTTGGTGCGGCAGTGGAAAATGGTTTGATCCAAGGCCAGAGGTGGCAGTGAATTTACAGAAACCAACCTAATGGAAACAGATGAAAATGAAACACAAGCAAGAGCAGAAGTGCTTCAAGAAATACAGAAGATTTATCAAATGAAAATCAAGAGGAAGCACAAGTTGCAAGAATAATAAGGAAAATTAAGCCTGAGAAAATTAATGAAGAGCATCCAACACTCATGAAGCTTGCCAATATGGCGCCTGTGGCTGAGGGGGCCACAGGGGAAACAATCAGTAAGTCTTTTTATGTTTTACTTATATTTATTTTAGTCATCACCCAGGATGAGGATGAGGTTGCAGAAGTGGCGGCTTTTACGCCAAGTTGGTTTTATGGGGGTTACCAGTCACTGGTGGCCCCTATAAACCAAATAAATAAAAACCAAATAAATAAAATAATTCAACAGAATATGTTTAATTTTTCAAGTAGTGAAGCTAAAAATAGGTAATGTTTCCCACCTGCGGGGTGCTTGCTGTGGTTGAGGGAAGCATATAAAATAGGATCAAGTATCAACTATAAAGAAATGAATGAAATTTGCGGGGATATAAAACTGAACTTTGATGAATACATATATGAAAGCGTTCAAAGGTTCCCCTTCACAAATATCAACAAATACAAAAAAAATTTAATAAAAACTGATTTTCAAATTGGAAATGAATATCTGAAATCAGCAATTTTTAATGAAATTTTTAAGGCTCTATCCAATAAAGTCGGGGATTCAGTCCTTGTGAATAGTTTTAAACCTTTAATGATATTGTTTGCCAAGGCCTGGGGGGCAGATTCAAGTCAGGTGCCCCCTGGTACCCTCTTCAAATTCAGCCAAACGTCCTATATCAATAAGTTAGTTCAAAATTTTGAAAAATTGTGCATGTTCTCAGAAAAGTATACCTCACAAAGAATCCATGTCACGGTGTACCTGGGAATCCTTCTCCACTGTATATTGAAAGCCAACGTCAAAAAGTTGGAAGATGTACCCATACAAATCAATATATGCCGCGTAGCCCTCAACCAACAGAAGACACCACGGGGATACAGGACAGTCAAGCACGTCCTATATGACTCATTTGCAATAGCAACACTATACGGATACTATGTGCCCCCCAAAAAAATCTCCTAGTTGATTCTCTCACCCAATTGCCTTTTATAAGACGTTTGGCCACCACCAGGGTGCTGAGCGCCACCCCTCTAGCAATTGGCGCCAGAGTCATCCACCACATACAGAAGAGTATGTGGTCCCAATTGGACGCATTAGCAGAAAGTTTAATTTTGGGGTATAATTCCCTGGAATAATCACATTCCCCTTGCAATTTGCATTCCCATAATAAATCATTTTCCCTTGCAACTTAAACTTTTTTATTTTTTTATTTTTTATTTATTTTTAAATATTAAAATTTCAATATTAAAATATTTAATAGTAAATATTTAATATCAAAATATATAATATTAAAATGTTTAATATCAAAATATATAATATTAAAATATTTAATATCAAAATATATAATATTAAAATATTTAATATCAAAATATATAATATTAAAATATTTAATATTAAAATATTCACTGTTAAAATAATTAATATTGAAATATTTAATAGTAAACATTTAATATTGATATTATAATATTAAAATTTTAGTATCTAAAAGTCACTATTAAAAATATTTAATATTTTAATATGAAATATTTTAATATTGAATAAATCACAATTAAATAAAAATTGGTATATTTTAAATATTTAACCTTTAATATTAAACTTTTAAGATTTTTAATAATAATTTTATTTTAAAATTTTATTTTTTATTTTAATTTTTAGTAGGTAAATTATAATATTAATATATCTAAATATATTACAAGACAATAGTTAAAGTTGCAACCATGTCAAATATTTAAAAATAAGTTAAAAATGTTTTTATTTATTATTTATTATCTTGTCAAGTACAGGTCCATTTATCACAAAGATAAACATGGAGAATTAAATTTATCTGCATTATGCGGCCCACTCCACTTATGTTCCAAACATGTGATTGTTTAGAACTTGGATTACCTTTCCCTTGTAATATGATTTGATAAACATATTTGATATACTTGACCTGCATCCTAAGTACAAATTAGTAAGAGATACATGAAAATCATTGGTTGCTGTGTTGTGTGGCTATAGTGGCACTGAAATACCAAGGAGCAGATGATGACACACAAGGTCTGATTTGTGGCTTAAAAAAGTAAAAGTACCAAAATGATTCACAATTATTTAAATAAACTAATTTTTTATCTTTTTTTAATTTATTTATTTGTTAGTGCAAAAGCCAATAATATTCAGTCCATCATAATAAAAATAAATCCCTCTTATCTAGTATAATTAATTTTACTTACCTTTTCTAGTATTCTTATATGTCTATAATACAATCAAATGTCACATTATTATATATAAATAATAATTTTTGAGACCTAATAAAAACAAAATAAATAAAATAAAAACAAATAAAACCCAGAGTGCCCATTTATCTGATTGGCTCATAGTCCAGGGCTTTTGGGAGGAATGATTCCAAGTGCTTGTAGAAAGCTGCCACCACATCAGGTGGCATTGCAAATTGGCTGATCTCAAGAATGTTGAAGAGATCCTTGGTGTCCTGAGGGAGGCCTTGTTTCACCTTATTCTTGATCCACCCAAAGACCTCCTCAATTGGATTCAGGAATGGGGAATATGAGGGGAGGAAGAGGAGTCTCATTGGGCAGTCTGCAAGGCGGTGGCTAGCAGAATGACTATTTTTATCAATGAGCAGGAACTCAGACACAACCAGATCCACTTTGTGGAGCCCAACATTATCAAGCACAACAACGTTGGTTGTGCCGCTATAATTTATCTGAAGGTACTCCTTGACAGCTCAGAGAAAATCAAGAAAGGTCCCACTGTTATGGGAGCCTTTAATCATCTGGTATTGATCTAACCCACGAGGACCAAGAAGCGCAACCATTGAATAGGTCTGGGAACGGACAGCTGCACAATGGGCTACACTGTCCTTGGACCCCTTCTCAACCCACCCATGCCTAGACCTGAGTGAGGAGGAAAACAACAATTCATTGATATAGAAGAACTGGACATTCCCAGTTTTCTTTAGTGCCAGATATGTCTTGGCATAAATGTGTCAATCCTCGATGGTCTTCTCATTGTTTCTGTTGTACAGCAAAACTCCCAGTACTTTCAAGAGAAGCCCAAATCAACCATTATTTTGTAAACAAGGGTTTTAGAAACAGAAAGCCTGAACTCTGTGGCAAGCATTGATTGGACAGCAAGCGTGTCCAGGTGACAATCCCTGGCTACCCACTTCTTGATTGCGTCAATATGCACAGGTTGCAAGAGTTTTGACTGCTGCTTAGCCTTGGTGAATCCAGCAAGTTTCCCAGTATTGTCATACTTGTTGTTGATGTCGGCAATATATCTGGCTGTGACACCAAATTGGGATGCAATATCCCAAACTGCCATTCCCCTGTTTAAGCAGTTGAGGAGAGCTTCACGCTCACTATCTGTCAACTGACGCCGGCCCTTGGCAGGTACCACGGCATCCTGGCTACCAGGCTCATCACAGGGGATGGGGACCTTTGTGTAGAAGGTAGTATCACGCTTGGTTGCGCTGGCGCTGTCAATGGTGGCATAAGACACAGGCACAGATGGCTCCTCAGTTGTGGCCAATGACTGATAGGAGGTATCAAAGACGCAGGGGCAGGAAGTAGCAACTCTTGGGTCAAGAGTGTGGGGCCGGGTGACAACTGGTTATATGATGAAGGTGTAAGTAACCTCAGTGTTTCCAGTGACCCTGGTTAGGAGACTTTTGTGGCAGGCCTTGAGAGTGGCTTCTGCCTGGGATTCAAGCTGGTAGTTCTGACTTGGGATGCGGGAGGTGGTTGGCTGGCGCTGACACCTTGGGAGGCCTGTGTATTGGCATGACTTCCCTCAAGTTGGGTTCTGGGTCTGTTCTTGGACCCTCTGGGACGCCCTTGTGGACAGGCTGCCCCGCAGGCTGGTGCAGGAGCGGGTTGGGAATGCGCTTGACGATCCTTAAAAATAAAATAAAAAATATATTTTAGATTAAATATGTATTTATTTGGAGTTATTGGTTTAGTTGTGGGTAGTTATTTTCTCTTGATTTAGCCTTGAATAGTAACAGTATTTCTTTATCTGTGATTTGAAGTGTATAATATTGTATCCTTTCCAGTTTTGTATGACTTTAAAGTTTAATCACTTTTTATGCCTAAACATGGTTATCAATATTGAATTTTTAGTTTGATTTTTGTTGTGGTGGAGCTTCTTGATTTGGGTTGGTATTTCCTAGTGTGCTTACTGTACATTCAATTTAATTTCCAGTTCCTGCAATTAATATTTGAGTTTACTAGTGGCATTCAAAAGTGATTTGAAATTTGGTTCTTGGATTTGACAATCCCGCAATTTCAAAAAACATAGTAAACTTAATGAAAATGGTTGATGGATTTGAACGCTTCAAATCTGATTCCAGTTAATTAATTTTGTCCATGGGAAATATATTAGCTTGACTTGAAATTTGCAAAGTGTCTATGAGTTCCTGAATTTTCAAATATTCAAATAAATACTCACAAAAATCAATTTAATTAAAAAAGGCTATCCCGCAAAAGTGATTCAAAATTTGGACCAAGGATTTGACTATCCCACATTTTTACGTTCAGGTTCTGAATTTACAGTACAAAAAAACTAGGACCACTTAATATTAATTTTTTGCAAAACATTAATATTTTATTCATCATGTTTTATTAAGTTCCTCAAATCAAAAGCAGGGAAATCAAAAATTGACTTTTTAGATTTAGTCAAACTTTTTATAAGCTTATAAAATTTTAAATAATTATTAAAACTTTTTGAAATTTGTCATGTAGATTCTTTAAGACATGATATTTAAATGAATAAAAAAATGAAGTTTTTTTGATAGGTTTTTATTTTATTGCAATATTAATAAGTTGGTTTGTTTTGAGGCAATTTCAAAAAATATTAAATTAGTATAATATTGTACTATGTTTCCCTATGTTATTTCAGGGGGGGAAACTGAAGTGCCCAAATCAAAGTGCACAAAACAAAGGTGCAGAAATCAAAGTGCCTAAATCAAAGTTCAATAAGCTCTTGTTTTTTTTCAAAGGTTTCTCTCTTGAATTTTCTCCTTTCCCACCTCTCATTCCTCCTCAATTTTTTTAAGTTTTTTTGGCCCCTTAGCTGCACCAGGGGCCAAAAAACTTTTAAAAATTTCTGCATCATTAAGAGGGTGGATTATATAAAATATGATACCAAGTAGAAAAGACTTTCTTTTTTTCTTCTCTTCTCTTCTTCTCTTCTCCTTTTCTTTTCTTTTCTTTTCTTTTCTCTCCTCCTTTCTTACCCTCAATTATCTTCTACTATCCTCTTACCATTCTAACCCTTGATTATCTTCTTCTCTTCTCCATTATTACCCTCAATTATCTTCTACCATCCTCTTTCCATTCTTACCCTTGATTATCTTTTTCTTTTCTCCTTTCTTACCCTTACTTATCTTCTACTTTTCTCTTTTCATTCTTACCCTTGATTATCTTCTATTATCCTCTCTCCTTTCTTACCCTCAATTATCTTCTACAATCCTCTTTCTATTCTTATCCTTGATTATCTTCTATTATCATTTCTTCATTATTATCCTCAATTATCTTCTACTTTCCTCTTTCCTCTTTCCTTTCTTACAGTAGTTTTAAAAGCTATGGC